>CAUYRT010024215.1:0-16082 GCA_963574885.1 Lepilemur ruficaudatus | reverse complement strand
CCAGTGCAGCTGATAAACTGAATTTTTTTTTTTTTCTGAGACAGAGTTTCACTCTGTTGCCCAGGCTAGAGTGCCGTGGCATCAGCCTAGCTCACAGCAACCTCAAACTCCTGGGCTCAAGTGATCCTCCTGCCTCAGCCTTCCGAGTACCTGGGACTACAGGCATGCGCCACCATGCCCAGCTAATTATTTCTGTATATTTTTAGTTGCTCAATGAATTTCTTTCTATTTTTAGTAGAGACGGGGTCTCGCTCTTGCTCAGGTTGGAACTCCTGACCTTGAATGATCCACCTACCTCTGCCTCTCAGAGTGCTAGGATTACAGGCACGAGCCACCGCGCCCAGCCACCGTGCTAATTTCAATTGCAACAGAAATACTATTTCTTTATTTAAAAAATAAATATTATCTTTGATTTCTAATCATATTGTTCCTATAATACAACCACTTTCAAACTGACCCACAATGATATAAAACTGCAGTTTGCAGGCCAAAGATGCCCAGGGTTTTGGTCCGACGTAACTTTATACAGTGGTGGTGATTTGTAGAAGACAGCAAACATGGATTTTTGCCTAAAACTGGAAGTTTATAAAAATTTTCCATGAGGTGGCAGCAGTTCTTCAAGTAGTTGTACAAAATGATCCTGCTTGAAATTTTAATTTTTTTTGCCACTAGAGTGATCTCTTTCATACACTTGAACTTTGCCTGTCTTTCAGTAAAATCTGTAATTTAACAATGTTGATACTGTTTTCAAGTGTCACTATTTTCTTGACAATATTTTTTACCAATTAATGTCGATCGTGGTTCTACTGTCTGTCAAGGTCATTTTCAAAGGCTCTAAGGAAAGACGCGAAATTCAATTCCCACTACAGCTACTGAAAAGCAGTATTTAATTTTAGCCTTGCCAAACAAAATGAAGCAAGCGGTAAGTGATTTTGGCATCTGGAAGTGTTTCATGCTTCAGACCAATAGGGTTTGGTACCTTCCACTCTGAGGCTGGCTGTCCTGCTCATTTCTATTTTCTCAGGAATTACACTGGTCTTAATTTACACTGTGAGTAAGACAAAGAATAAGAAAATAATCAAGCTAACTAAATTGCAGCAGAGAACAAAATGCAGCGTGGATGGGCCCTTACAGAAGACAATTGTTGCAGACGAGGAACGACGGGCCAGATGGATTAGGCCAGTCTGAGTCCCAGCTCTGCCTCTTATCAGCGGGGCTCCTCACCTGATCTCTCTAAGCCGGTTTTTTTTCCTAGCATAAACATAATGACAACAATACCTACCTGCAGGATTGTGGAGTGCAAAGGGGAGAATATCTGTGAAAACACTTGAAAAATTCACGCGCTGCATACGTCAATTGCAGTTACATCAGACATTTATCGGGTCACCTAGATATTTTTATCCACCAGCTTTTTTTTTCTCCCCTCCCTTTTACTTGTCTCCCGTACCAGAGAGACAAAGGAAGGAAAATCAAAGTCATCATCCTCATCTCAACAAATTTCTTGGGCTGTTCTCTTCCTTTGGCTATAGATCAGAATCACCAATGGCAACGGTCGTTCTGGGTTGGCGTGTGGACTTGAAGCCGTGGCTTCATAAACCCTTTGAACGTCCTTGAAGGGACTCTGCCATACACTGCGTGGTCACGTGGCTTTCTTGCTGAGGACACTGCCAGGCAAAAAACCAAAGCTTTTGCTTAAATAAATCTGTTAAACAGCTGCTTCAAATCCAACCTAACAGATCCCTGGGCTGTGAAGCTGGCTTGACCTCACGGAGCTAAATGGGCATACTTTCCTTCTGGCCTTACAGCGGCATTTTTTTTTTTTTTTTAGACAGAGTCTTGCTCTGTTGTCCTGGCTACAGTGCAGTGACATCATTGTAGCTCACTGCAAGCTCCAACTCCTGGCCTCAAGCGATGCTCCTGGCTCAGATTCAGAGTAGCTGGGACTACAGGCACCCACCCACCACATCTGGCTAATTTTTTTCTATTTTTAGTAGAGACAGGGTCTTGCTCTTGCTCAGGCTGGTCTTGAACTCCTGGCCTTAAGCAATCCTCCCAGTTCAGCTTCCCAAAGTGCTGGGACTACAGGTAGGAGCCACTGTGCCCGACTTTATAGCAGCATTTTAGTTGCCAACTTTATAGAATTATTCAACATTGAAAGTGGTAATCTGTGATCTATAATTTGAGAGACCTTTAATTTAATATAATTATAAGGACACTCCTGAAATTAATGTCCAAATAACCGAAGGCACTGGATGACTACTCAGATACATTATTTTAACACTTTTCTCCTTTCCTTCTTCTCTGTCTCTTCCCCAAAATGATGCTGAAATTCAGAGCTTTGGTTTTTGATTTTTTTTTTGGTTGCTGTTGTTTTTACTAATTCAAGTACTTGGTTTCAACAAATACTATAATGAAAATATTAGTAAGCTTTGGTTAGTTTTAAATCAAAGACATTTGTTAATAATGAATCTTCAAATGTGAATATTCCAGGCTGGGCGCAGTGGCTCACGCCTGTAATCCTAGTACTCTGGGAGGCTGAGGCGGGTGGATCATTTGAGCTCAGGAGTTAAAGATCAGACTGAGCAAAAGTGAGACCCTGTTTCTACTAAAAAAATAGAAAAAAATTAGTTGGACAACTAAAAATATATAGAAAAAAAATTAGCCAGTCATGGTGGCGCATGCCTGTAGTCCCAGCTACCCGGAGGCTGAGGCAGGAGGATTGCTTGAGCCCAGGAGTCTGAGGTTGCTGTGAGCTAAGCTGAGGCCACGGCACTCTAGCCCAGGCAACAGAATGAGACTCTGTCTCAAAAAAAAAAAAAGAAAAGAAAAAGAAAAAGAAAAAAAAGAAAAAACGTGACTATTCCAGAAATGTCCTCCATGCCATCTGAATCATCAAGAATAAATTTCTCGGGCCGGGCGCGGTGGCTCAAGCCTGTAATCCTAGCACTCTGGGAGGCCGAGGCAGGCAGATCGCTCAAGGTCAGGAGTTCGAAACCAGCCTGAGCAAAGAGCGAGACCCTGTCTCTACTACAAATGGAAAGAAATTAATTTGCCAACTAAAAATATATACAAAAAATTAGCTGGGCATGGTGGTGCATGCCTGTAGTCCCAGCTACTCGGGAGGCTGAGGCAGAAGGATCATTTGAGCCCAGGAGTTTGAGGTTGCTGTGAGCTAGGCTAATGCCATGGCACTCACTCTAGCCTGGGCAACAAAGTGAGACTCTGTCTCACAAAAAAAAAAAAAAAAAAGAATAAATTTCTCTATTATTACCTTTCTTTATGAGGTATCTGCATACATTTGAACTGAACTCAGAATTTTTCAAAATAAACCCTGAATGAAAACAAACTGTATTCTGTGTTAAAACCAAAACAATTTTCATAGCACTTTCCCTTCCAGGAAAAATAACAAATGAAACAAGGCCTTGTTGTAAAATGTGGTCCTGACATGTCTTGGTAAGAAATAAATGTGCGCTGGACTTCCCCGACAACACAGGAGCTCTCTGTCCTGCAGTCTCGGAACCCAAGAAAAAGCTGATGGCGGCAAAACTCGGCCTGTTGGAGGTCAGATTTTCCCTATTAGGGGCCACATGTCCACTGGCCCGTCTCAGTCCGTCCCAAGGCCACACTGGGTATCTGTGGCACCTTTGTCATGCCATCATAACCACATCTATGGCCCATCCTAACCTATGAGTCACACTCCGTGCCGGTGAAGTCCTCATATTTGACAACTGTAGCTACATACAAAGCCATCCACTGTTACTTAGGTCTTTCGTTTGTTTTTTGTTTCTGGTTTCTTTTTTTTTTGGAATTTTTATTTTTTTAAAAATTTTTTAATTTCAGCATATTATGGGGGCACAAATGTTTAGGTTACATATGCTGCTCTTGCCCCAATTTAGGTCTTAATAGAGCCACAAAATACTCATGATCTCCTGTAGGCCAAGTAATTTTTAAAAATTTTTAACTGTGGTAAAATACACATAAAATGTAACATCTTAACCATTTCTAAGTGTACAGCTCAGTAGCGTTAAGTATATTCACGTTGTGCAACCCATCTCCAGAACTCTTCTCATCTTGCAAAATTGAAACTCTATACCCATTGAACAGCAGCTTCCTGGCCCCTTCCCCTCTTCCCCTGGCAACCACCATTCTACTTTCTGTCTCTATGAATGCGGCAGCTCTAGGTGCTACGTAGAAGTGGAATTGTACAGTATTTGTCTTTTTGTGCAAGCAAATGTTTTTAACCATAGTTGTGTTGCATCAAATTCATAGCCAGAAAGCAAGAGATCTGAAAACTTGAATTTTACCAACAAGTACGTAAAACACACGTACACACACACACACACACACACACTGACACATATACTCAAATGTACATACACATGTGTACACACACATACACATATACATACATATACACACACCGAAGGCCTGTTTTGCAAAACTGCTGCTCCAGGTCGGTTCACCCAGATGAGCAGAAAAGAAAGACGTGCATGTGGCCAGTGGGAAGGTCAAAGTCTTTCATGTCAAACAAGACTGGGCCTGCAGAGAAGGTTCTCATGACACAACTTGGAGCTGAAACAGGACGTGAAACCAGTTGCCAAAGAAACAGCAGCCACCTCTGAGATCAAACCCAGGGCCCAGGTGTGCGAAGAGGCCTTGGGGCTCAGAGCTCCGGCCTGGGAATTACACAAAAGGCTCATCCGGTTCTGCAGGTTTGGCTTCGAAGCTTCACTCCTATGCTTCCCAATGTTATCTGCACCCTGTGCCAACTTGGCACAGGGTCAAGGTAGGCTGGGTCCAGGAGGAACCAAGGAGCAGGTGCCCTGGGGACTGCAACAAGAAGCCAATTAGGAACAAACTCTCCCTGTCTCCACGCTGCAAAGCACTGTGTTTTATCTTCTGAAAACTTTGCTCCGGGGTGGAAGGTTTGGCTGGCTGCCCTGCTGGTGGCAGGGCCAGAGTGAGGACCCGCAAAAGCCAGCAGCCTGGGTGTCCTGTACCACCAGAGGACACAGAAGAACTGTAGCCTGACCTGTGCCTTCTCCAATGACTGTCTCTCTTCTTTTTTTTGTTGTTTTTTGGTTTTTTTGAGACAGAGTCTCACTCTGCCCTGGCTAGAGTGCCATGGCGTCAGCCTAGCTCACAGCAACCTCAAACTCCTGGGCTCAAGGGATCCTCCTGCCTCAGGCTCCCGAGTAGCTGGGACTACAGACATGCGCCACCATGCCTGGCTAATTTTTTCTATATATTTTTAGTTGGCCAATTAATTTCTTTCTATTTTTGTTAGAGATGGGATCTCACTCTTGCTCAGGCTGGTCTCGAACTCCTGAGCTCAAACGATCTGCCAGCCTTGGCCTCCCAGAGTGCTAGGATTACAGGCGTGAGCCACCATGCCCGGCCTTGTCCCTCATCTTATATAGTGTTGCTATGGTGGGACATCAGGAATGTGGGTGAGGAGGGGAACTCGCTGGCAGCTCAAGCTTGATATGCTGCCCTTCTCCCTTTGCCTTTGTTGTGTGCGATTCATTTGGATGTCAACCCTGCCTTGTATGCCACAGAAAACAGGAACTGGCCACCTGTGGGGGTGTGTGCAATGGCTGTGCCAAACAGGTGCGCCACCTCCTTACCTGGTGCCCCTTGCAGTGAGTGCCTTGCCCGAGGCCTTGTGCCCCAGGAAGACCCTCAGATCACAGCCAACCCACCCTGCATGTACAAAGGCTTCCCGGGACTCACGGCCACCTCTGCTGCAGTATTTTCATGGAGGCTCCTTGGGGTCCATGTTTCATTGCATGTGGCCCACGTGTCGTGGGGAGAGGGGACTTCTTCAGGATGCTAGCAGTGGCCATGGCGGTTTAGGCTGGGACAGAAATGTGATTGTGTGGTCGCCTTTGACATGCCTCTCCCTCTTAGGGACAGTTCACTGCTGTCTCCCACCATGATTTCCTCCACTGACCAAGGGAAATTGAGTGTCTGTGCAGAGACTCTCTCTCAAAAAACCAGTTTGGCAATTTCTTACAAACTATATGTAAATGTACCCTAAGACCCAAGAATTCCACTCCTAGCTCCTCTCATTTTCTCATCCAAGAAAAATGAGAATGTCCACACAAAGATTTATGTAAGAACATTTAAGGCCAGGTGCAGTGGCTCACGCCTGTAATCCTAGCACTCTGGGAGGCCGAGGCGGGAGGATCACTTGAGCTCAGGGGTTTGAGACCAGTCTGAGTAAGAGCAAGACCCGTCTACTAAAAATAGAAAAAATTAGCTGGGCGTGGTGGCGCATGCCTATAGTCCCAGCTACTTGGGAGGCTGAGGCAGGAGGATCGCCTGAGCCAATGAGTTTGAGGTTGCTGTGAGCTATGCTGATGCCACGGCACTCTAGCCTAGGCAACAGAGTGAGACTCTGTCTCAAGAAAAAAAAAAAAAAAAAGAACATTCATAGCAGCTTTAGCCATAGTAATCCCAAACTAGAAACCACCCAAACGTTTGTCGTGGGAGTCATGGCCTATCTGCACAGAGGAATACCACTCAGCATTGAAAAAGAACAGATTAATGACACATACGACAACATGCATGAATCTCTAAAACGTTAGGCTGAGTGGAACAGGCCTGACACAGAGTCCTAGAGAGGCCGGATAGTGACAAGTGACAAAAGCAGAACAGTGATTGCCAGAACTGGGGTGGGGGTTACCAAATGAGGAGGGGAAAAGGGAACCTTGTAGAATAATGGAAACATCCTATAGCATGATTGTGGCGGGGGCGGGGGTTACACGGGTGAATACTTTTGATAAGACTGGTTTAACTAAACACATAAAAATGAATGCATTTTATTCTGTGTAAATAAAATACTCAAATAAAGCTATTTAAAAAAAAAAGCAGCTTAGTCTAGCTTCCCTGAGTGGGTGGTGTGATTTTGTCTGGAAATGGCAGCTGGAATGACAGGCATCCTGACCAGCTTGTCCTGCACAAACCACTCAGCTGGCACAGAAGACCCATTGTGCTGGAACCACGGAGTCTCCAGGCTGATCTGCACTCGCCCCAGGCCCAGCCTGCACAAGCTGTTCGCCATTCCCTCCGTGCACCGTGTACTCTGACACTTCGTATCTCTGCACAGGCTCTTCTCTCTGCCCCCAATGCCCCCCACCCCACCCCTGCTTTGCTGGGAAAGTTCTATGCATCGTTCAAGGCCTAACTCAAATGTCCCCCGCCCCCTGGGCTCTGATTACAATTGCACTATTCACACTGTATTCTAAACTGTTTACAACTTTGTCCTCCCACAAGTCTGCAAACTCCTTGAGGTCAAGGGCAGTGCCATTTTTATCTCTGCATCCCCCAAATACCTAGCACATTCCCTAAAATGCAGCAAGGAAACATTCCTTGAATGCCTGTCAGGCAATGTGGCAGGCCCTTTGCACACATTTGCTGAATATATTCTCACAGCCTCCCTAAGAAATGAATGTCATTCTCCCCAATTTGCTGTTGAGGAACATGCAGCCCAGAGAGCTTGAGCAATCATGTTCAAGGTCTCAAAGGCAGGAGGTGTCAGAGTTAAGTCTGAAGCTTCAAAGCCTGTGCTCTTTACCGTCACTTATTCAGTCAACAAAGACCAAATACCTACGCTGTGCTAGGCACTGCCCTAGGACAATGAATGAAGCTCAGTCCCTGACCTCAGCGAGCTCATATGGGAAGAAAGTTCACAAATAGTGGATTTTTGGGTGGAAACATGAATGAATGAATGAATGCAAGAATTTAAGCTGCCTTTCTTCCCCTCTGCTGTCTGTATGATCATGCATTAGTGTGTACAGCAGGCATAATACTTCCTCATTCCCACTCTGGAGGGACCTAGTCCATAGACCCTCAGCACATCCCATCTCAAAGCCAGCTATGGATCTAAAAGATTCATTTGGCCAATGAATTTATACTTCTTTGGTGGGCTCACAGTTGCAGCTGCATTTCTGTATTTTATTATAAAAATCTGGTTGATTTTATTAACTAGGCTTATGTTGGCACTGCTTGCATTTTTGCTTAAGTTTCAGTGGAGTGTGTGGCCGCCACACATGAAAAGAACCAATCGCTTCTTTCCCTGTGAGTTTGTAAATGTACTGACTCTGCTGGTTTCCTGGTGCCTAGAAAAGTGCTGGAATTTCATAAACACTAAGATATTTATTGTGAATATGTTTTGTCCATTTTGTCTTCCACAACTTGGTTTTGAGGGAGTGAACTTTCCTAGCCAGATTTTTTAAAAAAATCTTTAATTTCCTGTGTCTGTCTGCAATATGTCAGGAGGTAGCTCACAGATCATTTCAATTTGCCTGAAAACAAAGTATAACCTTTTACTTGGGGCTAAGTGTTACTTGTTTTCTCCTTTTCAAGTTATTGGTAGAACAGATAAAACTGTGCCATATGTTTTATTTCATGGTATCACCCAGAACAATGCAATTTAGAAATGAGTATCTACATTTTACTTTTACTTTAGGTTTTTGTTCTGTTTCGGTTTTTGGTCTTTTGGTTTTTAGAGATAGGGTCTTGCTCTGTTGCCCAGGCTGAGGTATGCAGTGGCACAATCACAGCCCAATGCAACCTTGAACTCCTGGGCTCAAGCAATCTTCCTGCCTCAGCCTCCCAAGTAGTAGCTGGGTCTACCGGCACATGCCACAATGCTCAGCATTTTTTTTTTTTTTTGGAGATGGAGTCTTGCCATGTTACCCAGGCTGGTCTCAAACTGTTGGCCTCACTTTACTACATTTTTATAAGAATTAAATCTGTCATCAAAATAGGATGAAACGAAATTATTGTTACTTGCAACAAGTAACAACATGAACGAATCTCATAAACATAAACAAACATTGAGTGAGAAAAAGCTAAAGTTCAAAAAGAGGCAGAATGGCCGGGCGCAGTGGCTCACGCCTGTAATCCTAGCACTCTAGGAGGCCGAGGCGGGCAGATCGTTTGAGCTCAGGAGTTCAAGACCTGCCTGAGCAAGAGCGAGACCCCGTCTCTACTAAAAATAGAAAGAAATTAGTTGGACAACTAAAAATATATAGAAAAAATTAGCTGGGCATGGTGGCGCATGCCTGTAGTCCCAGCTACTCGGGAGGCTGAGGCAGAAGAATTGCTTGAGCCCAGGAGTTTGAGGTTGCTGTGAGCTAGGCTGACGCCACGGCACTCTAGCCAGGGCAACAGAGTGAGACTCTGTCTCAAAAAAAACAAAAAGAAAAGAAAAGAAAATGTAGTATATATACCATGGAGTACCATTCAGCCATAAAAAGAAATGAAATAATGTCTTTTGCAGCATCTTGGATGGAACTGGAGACCATTATTCTAAACGAAGTTACTCAGGAATGGAAAAGGAAACACCACAGGTACTTTCTAATAAGTGGGAGCTAGCTGAGAGGCACACACGACACAAAGAGATGTAAAGGTCATTGGAAATCAAGAAGGGGAGAGGGGAGTAGGGGAGGCATAGAAACCCACCTATTGGGTACAATGAACAGTATTTGGATGATGGGCACAATAAAAGCCGCAACTTGGCCGGGCGAGGTGGCTCATGCCTGTAATCCTAGCACTCTGGGAGGCTGAGGTGGGAGGATCGCTCAAGGTCAGGAGTTCGAGGCCAGCCTGAGCAAGAGTGAGACCCCGTCTCTACCAAAAATAGAAAGAAATTAATTGGCCAACTAAAAACATATAGAAAAAAAATTAGCCGGGCATGGTGGCGCATGCCTGTAGTCCCAGCTACTCGGGACACTGAGGCAGAAGGATCGCTTGAGCCCAGGAGTTTGAGGTTGCTGTGAGCTAGGCTGACGCCACGGCACTCGCTCTAGCCCAGGCAACAGAGTGAGACTCTGTCTCAAAAAAAAAAAAGAAAAAATAGCAGTGTCAATTCCCAGCACTGCCAATTTTTGACTCTATAATTTTCAACAAATTTGTTATTTGTTCTTCAGTTTCCTCCCCTGACCTGCAAAATAAAAACGATGGTTAATCCATTTACTCGGTAAATAATTATTGAGCAAAGTAAAAATAAAATAAAATAAAATGCTGAAGGGATCAGAGCATGCTACCCCAGAATATGCCAGTTTGGCGTAAGGATTATTTTGAGCTGACGGCAGTTGAAAAGAAGCAGATACAAGAAAAGGTCTCTACCTTCCCCCTATGTGGCCAAAAGCAGGACAAAAATTTACAAAAGTGTCCTCCCTCCCCTCTATACCATAAAGGACAAAGGTTGGTCACTGGAAATGACTTTAGACCCTTATCAGCCTGGAGATGGCACAGAGGTATCTATATACAAAAGATTTTACTAATAGCCTTTGTCTACGATCAGTTTCCCATATATTTGCCTTACCACAATTTGCCACCTATAAAGAGACTCAAGGTCTTTTTCCTTTGTCTTGTCACTTCTTTAAAAATTTATGGTTCTTTGCTGAAGTTGCTCTGTAAGAGGGAGTTCTGAGCCACCTCTTTGAGAGTTCCTCTTTCTTAGAGCTTTCTCCCATTTCTCCCATGAAATATACACACTAATAATCTTCTGTTTGTTTTTTCCTATTAATCTGTCTTTTGTTATAGGGATCCCTGCTAAGAACTCAGAAAGGTAGAGGGAAAATCATCTTTTCCTCTCCTACAATAACCATACTACTCAAAGCAATATACATATTCAGCACGATCCCTATAAAAATCCCAATGGTGTCTTTTTTAGAAATATAGAAAAAAAAAATCTTAAAATTCCTGCAGGGCCAGGCACAGTGGCTCATGCCAGTAATGCCAGCACTTTGTGAGGCTGAGCAGGAGGATTGCCTGAGCCCAGAAGTTTGAGGTTGCTGTGAGCTAGGGTGATACTACGGCACTCTAGCCAGGGCAACAGAGCGAGACTCTGCCTCAAAAAAAAAAAAAGAATGAAATTATACCCTTACCTTATACCATATAGAAAAATTAACTAAAAATGAATCAGACCTAAGTTTAGGAGCCAAAACCACCAAACTCTTAGAAGAAGACACAGGAGAATATCTTCATGACCTGAGATTTAGCAATGGTTTCTTAAATATGATACCAAAAGCACTGGCAAGTAAAAAAAAAAATTAGGTAAATGCGACTTCATCAAAATTAAAAACTTTTTTTGTAATTCAAAACTTTGATGCAGAAAAAGACAATATTGGCTGGACAAGGGTGGCTCATGCCTATAATCCTAGCACTTTGGGAGGCTGAGGCAGGAGGATCACTTGAGACCTGGAGTTCAAGATCAGCCTGAGAAGGAAGAGCAAGAACCGCCTGTCTCTACAAAAAGTAGAAAAATTAGTCAGGCGTGGTAGCATGCGCCTGTAGTCCTAGCTACTCAGGAGGCTGAGGTAGGAGGATTTGAGCCCAGAGTTGGAGGATACAGTGAGCTATGATGATGGCACTGCACTCTACCCAGGGTGACAGAGAGAGACTCTATCTCAAAAAAAAGACATTATCAAGACAGTGAAAAGACAACACACAGAATGGGAGAAAATATTTGCAAATCATATATATGATAAGAGATTACTATCCAGAATACATAAAGAACTACTACAAAGCAATAACAAAAAGACAAACAACTCAATTATAAAATGGACAAAGGATTTTAATACACATTTTCTATAGATACACAAATGGCCAATGAGTATATGAAAAGATGTTTAACCTCCTTAGACATTAGGAGAATGCAATTTGAAACCACAATTTGATATCATTTCACATCCATTAGGATGGCTAGTATTAAAAAACCAAGAACAACCACAAACAAAAATTTTGTTTGAAAATAACAATTGTTGACAAGGAATTGGAGACATTGGAACCCTAATACGTTGCTGGTGGGAATCGCAGCCACTGTGGAAAAGTTCAGTGGCTCCTCAAAAAGTTAAATATAGAATTTCCATGTGACCCAACAATTCCTCTCTTAGGTTTATATCCAAAAGATATGAAAATGGGGACTCGAGCAGATACTACTTGTACACTAATGTTCACAGCAGCATTTTCACAATAGCCAAAAGGTGGAAATGACTTAAGTATCTATCAACAGATGAATGGATGAGCAAAATGTGGTATATGCACGCAATGTTATATTATTCTGCCTTATGAAGGAATGAAGTTTGGAGACATGCTACAATATGTAGCATTGAAATCATTGTGCTAAGTGAAGTAAGCCAGACACAGAAGGACAGATCCCATATCATTCCGCTTACACAAGGAATCTAGAATGGGCAGATTCATAGAAAGAAGTAGAATAGAGGTCACTAAGGGCTGGCGGGACAGGGGAATCGGGGGCGAGTTATTGCTTAATAGGTACAGAGTTTTTGTTTGGATGATGAAAAAATTCTGGAAACAGAGAGTGGCGACGGTTGCAAAATGTAGTGAATGTACTTGATGACATTGAATTGTACAGTTAAAAATGGTTAAAATAGCCAATCTAGCCAGGTGCAGCGGTTCATGCCTGTAATCCCAGCATTTTGGGAGGCGGATTCAGAAGGATCCCTTGAGGCCACGAGTCTGAGACCAGCCTGGGCAACACAGTGAGAACCCCCGTCTCTAAAATAAACAAATAAATAAAATAAAAAATTAGCCAGGCATGCCAGGAGGATGGCTTGTGCCCAAGAATTTGAGGTGCAGTGAGCTGTGATTGCATCACTGCACTCTACCCAGACGACAGAGAGAGACCCTGTCTCCAATATATACATATAAATAATACGTATATAAATATGGCAAATTTCATGTCATGTATATTATACCGCAAGAAAACAAAAACAAAAACAAATCTACACCAAACCAAGGCTTTCTCTTCAACTAGTTAGGAAGACTGAAAGAGTATGTTACAGGGAAACCCCTTTCACTGTTCACTTCGGGGCGTGTGGGTGGGCGCTGAGGCCTGCTGCCCTGCTCAACAGGACAGGAGAAGGCAGGCCAGCTCATACTGACCAAGCTCACACAGACGGCACTATAAAACCAGAGCATCTATTGGCCCGTTCAGTTTACAAAGGGAAACAGAGTTGTCAGATGGACTTCACGGAGATTTTGTTCTAAGCTGTTTATGTTCCCTCCGTCTGCAAACTGCGTGGAAATCCCCGCGGGTCGCAGCTGCCCGGGGGATTGCACTAGGACTTAGCGGTCACGGGCCCCGTACCCCTCCTCGGCCAGGCCCGGGGCGCCCCCCAGAACACGCCCTCGCCCCACATGCTTCTGGGATTTTAGAACCGGGCGCTCCGGGCACTAGAGCAGCGATCGCAGAAGGGCAGGGCTCCGGGTGCGGGCGGAGGAGGACTTCCGCCGCCGCATGCCAGCCGGTGGCCCGGGCTGCAGGGGAAGTGACGACCGCAGCGGGCGCTGCCAGCGCGTCCTGGAGGCGACCGCAGCGGGCAGCGCAGCCGCGGGCGAGGGTGGCCCGCGGGCCAGGGCGCCAGGGGCCGGGGCCCCAGGGTGGGAGCCAGGTCCCGAGGGACAGCCTTAAAGCCACCCTGGAAACGATCGACCCCGACAGCCAAGCAAACACCGGAGAACAGATTAGAGAGAAGGGGACAGATCTTGGTGTGGGAAAAGTGTGTGTGTGTGTACGTAAGTGTAACTAATTCTTGGGGTGGAAGAGAGGCTTTTCTCACCATTTATTTATAACGTCAAAGCCATTAAGGAGAAAGTTGATAAATTTGACTTGGTAAAAAAATGAAACTTCACTATAACGATACAAAAAAAAAAAGCCACAAAAGTCAAAACACAAACCGGATTAATACCTGTAGTATACATTACAGAACAAAAGGCAATATTTTGTCATTTATAACATCCTCATACGAGAGAATAAGGGGGAAAAAAAAGCAAAGGACCTCATTGTGAGGATGCAAAAGACACATTATTTGCAGAAAAAGAAGTGCAATTGGTTAACAAAAATATGAAAAGATGCTCAACTTTGCTCATAATTAATGTGAATGTCAGAACTGCTGTAAAATGTTGCTTTCCTCCAGAAATGGGCAGGTGTGGAGGAAATAGGCATTTTCATACCCTGTTCGTGGTATGTACATACAGTGGTGCAATCTTTTTGGAGGGCAAATTGGCAATGTGCATCAAAATTTTAGGTGCACAACTCCTTTGATGTGATAATTTTGCTGCTAAGAATTTCCTTTAAAGATATACTCATAAAGCATGCCAAGCCACTTAACATTGCAAAAATACAAGAAACAACCTAGATGTCCATTATGAAGAGACTGGTTAGAGGAAAATACATAGTATGGTTTCATTTCTTGTACATTTTTAGAGGATGTGTATGCACTTAGTATAGGCATTTTTTTTCTGGAAGGATGCCTTTGATTACAGGAGGTAGAGGGCTAAGAGAGTACACCTCCCCTTTTAAAAAATATCATATTCATCTCATTTTATTTTTAAAAAATCCACCCATCCTTTAATATTCATTGCAAATGCTACTTCCTCCATGAATTTCCTGCTTTATATCCAAATTTCTTGTACCATCTTGACACATTTACCTGAGTGTGTACATTGTTTTGGATTCACTTACCATATTTGCCTGTGGGACTTGGATCAGAGTGGCAAATGAAAAGAAAAAAAAAGACAAAAAAAAGACAAAGAAAAGAATTAAGTATTATGAAAGAAAATGAGAAAAAAAATATTTGCCTGGATAAGATGGCTGTAGCCTATAAACAGACTGCAGTAGTTGAGAATTCAGGCTTTGGATACAGGCAGGCTTAGATCAGAATCTGGTTCTGCCATCTGTGTATCCTAGGCTAAGTCGCTTAACCTTTCTGAGCCTTTTTAGCATAGGGGGAGGTTCTGAGCACTTGACACAGGGGGTTCTTGTCAGCAGGCAATGAGCTAATCCATTCAACGTTGAGCACAGTGTGTGGCACCGAAGGAATGCTCCGCAAATGTTAGCCATTATCACACATTTAAGGAGGGCGCAGGTAGTCTGGTGCTCAGATTTTTTCCTGTTGCTCACTGGTGCCTTTCGCCTTCCTCCATTATCTTGGGGCCAATCTGAGTTCATCTGGGACTGGAAAGCAGTTTGCTGGTATGAATGAAGTCAGCCTAGGGCCCCAGGTACAACCCAGAGCCTCCTGATCAGCCCTAGGATTAGGGGGAAAAGAATGAATAACACCTTCCCACTGCTGGGAAAGCAATTAAAAGTACTTGTCACACTGATGGCGGGCTAATTTCACATTCAAATAGCATCATTATTATTGGCTTCTTTCCCCCACCCCCAATCCACTGTTCAAAAATTCCCTTTATCCCAAGTGTATCTACCCTAAGTAGTACTATAATAAACACAAGGTCTTGAAGGGGGTTAAAAACGTTTCTATGATTCACCAGAAAAAGAGGAAAGGTTTGGTACATGCAAAGATAAAGACTCAAGAAACAGGATGTTAAGTCAACATTGGAAACAAAAAGAGAGAAGGAAGGACTTTGGGTGTTTGTTTTCAGCATTCAACCTAGATTTTTCTTGTCTTGATTTTATGAGTGATATGTTGCAAGGCTATATAGGCTGTATATATTATATATATATGGGTTATGTGTAATTGTTCTAACAACAATATACTGTAATAAAAGTTACGTGAATGTGGTCTCTGTCTCTAAATATCTTATTGTACTGTATTCAGCTATTTTTGGACCGCGGTTGACCGTGGGTAACTGAAACTGCTGAAAGTGAAACTACAGATAAGGGGGGGACTACACTAGACGCCTCCCACCCGTTAGTCACTTAGGAGCTGTCTGGGTTATCAGATCAACTGTCACAGTATCGCAGTATCGCAGTGCTTGTGTTCAAGTCACCTTTATTTTACTTCATAATGGCCCCAAAGCACAAGAGTAGTGATGCTGCTAGTAGCATGCCAAAGAGAAGCCGTAAAGTGCTTCCCCTAAGTGAAAAGGTGAAAGTTCTGGACTTAATAAGGAAAGAAAAAAAATCCTATGCTGAGGTTGCTAAGATCTACAGTAAGAACGAATCTTCCATCCGTGAAATTGTGAAGAAGGAAAAAGAAATTCGTGCCAGTTTTGCTGTCTCACCTCCAACTGCGAAAGTGACAGCCACGGTGCGTGATAAGCGCTTAGTTAAGATGGAACAGGCATTGCATCTGTGGGTA
>CAUYRT010024213.1:0-15631 GCA_963574885.1 Lepilemur ruficaudatus | reverse complement strand
AATTAATTTCTTTCTATTTATAGTAGAGACGGGGTCTTGCTCTTGCTCAGGCTGGTCTTGAACTCCTGACCTTGAGCTATCCACCCGCCTCGGCCTCCCAGAGTGCTAGGATTACAGGCGTGAGCCACCGCGCCCGGCCTAAAAAGGATATTTTTTAAAGTAGCACCTAAAACCATCAAATACTAAGGAATAAATACAACAAAAGATGTGCAAACCCTCTACACAGAAAACTGCAAAACATTTCTGAGAAAAATTAAAGATTATATAAATGTAGAGACATAATCACATTCAGGGGTTAAAAAGCTCGGCTTTATAAAGATGCCCATTCTTACCAAATCGATCTATAAATACAAAAGATCAAATTTTTAAAATGGATATATACTAGATGACTTTAGAATTTACAGGAATATGCAAAGGTTATTCTTATAACCAAAGCATTCATAAAGAAAAACAAAAGATGGAGGATTTATACTATCAAATATTACCTTATTATAAAATTACAGTAATTAAGACAATGCTATATCAACAAGAGAAAAACAGACCAATGGAACAGAGTCCAGAAAAGATTCATTCATAAATGGATATTTGATCACGAGAAAAGTGGCACTGCAGGACAGTGGAAAACATGACCATTTTATTGTATAATGCTATACTAAAAAGCCATATTTGGGGTAAGGGTAGGGAGTGAGAACCTCTTCTTCATGCCTTATACAAAAACAATTTTAGATGAACTATGGGGATTTAACCTTTATAAGTAAGTTTCTAGAATAAAAAATACAACTTGGAGGGGAAAACTATCCTAAACAGGACATAAATAGTACTATCCACAAAAGAAAAGATTGAAACATTACACACTAAAATTAAGAATGTCTAATCACCAAAGAAATTACAAGTGAAAAGGCAAGCCATTGGGAGAAAACATAAAGATTCCTGCATGTTAACTGAAAAAAAAAATCAGATAGTTCAAAGGAAAAATGGCACAAAAGATATGAGTTCACAATGGCTGAGTACCTTGAGGAAATCCAAAGGCCAATAAATAAATGAAAAAGTGTCCAATATTCTGAGATACCAGAGAAATGCAAACTGAAACTACAAGGAAATTCTGGAAAGTTGGCAGAAATGGCAGCAGAACAGTCTTTGAATTTCCCCAAATTCTCACATAAAAACAGATAAAATTCCTGGACAACAGTTAAAAAAAAAACTAGGTAAGAAGAAATCTCCACAAACTGCAAAATATAAGTAGGTAAAGACAAAGCATGAAGAACCTGAAGTATCAGCATTCGTGCCTCAGAAAGCATAGGATATCATTTGGACCTGAGATGAGGATAAACCCAAAATAACCAACATGTATTCACTGGAAAGCACACAGGCCTATCTGAGAAAGCAGTTAACACTAGAAAGAGATTTTGTACAATCCAATAGTGATCCAATTCCTAAGTGCAAGGAGTCCACTGTAAGGTCTGAAAGATGTAGTTGTCTGGGACCCATGATGTTTTCAAATGGATCTACCAGGGCTCCCTTGCAGGACATGACCCTATAGTGAGAAAAAAAATGTTGGGAATAAAAAAAACTAAGTAAGATGGAGACAATAGAGACAAAGCAAAGAGAAGGGAGGTACTGATGAAAGTGGAGAACAGAGCCAGGAAATTTCAAAAAACAAGCTGTCATATTTGTGAATGCTGCATCAAGAGGGAGCTCTGTGAAGTCAGAAAAAGTTACCATACCTTCTTCTAAAGGTTCTAGAAAACTAATTTCATTAAAAAGGGGCAAGGAGCCAAGGCACCATGGCTCACACCTGTAATCCCAGCACTCTGGGGGAGGCTGAGGCAGGAGGATCATTTGAGTCCAGAAGTTGGAGGACTGCAGTGAGCTATGATGACACCACTGCACTCTAGCCCTGGCGACAAAGCAAGACTCTTTCTCAAAAAAAAAAAAAAAAAAAAGAGAACGCAAGAGGAAGCAAAACATCCCTACAATGAAAACATGCAAGAAAAACAGATCAAAATATAACTTTGTATTTAAAAACAAGACACTAAGAAAATAATACAAAACATGAAATAACAACAATATAAATCAGAATTAGAAAAACCCAAGAAAGGGAATGTCATAACTCAGGGGAAAAAAAAAAAACAAAAGAAAAAATTGTTTCAGCAATGAAGACTAAACTAGAAGAACTTAAGTATATCAACACAACACATACTGCTTTAGGAGAACCAGAAGGTGACAAGGCATAAAATTCAAAAAAGAAAAATAAAAGATAAAGGGGTAAATATTCAAGACAGAGAAGATCCAACATAACAGAAGATAAGAGCTCTTGAAGAATAAATTATTTATTTATTTTTTTTTTGAGACAGAGTCTCACTCTGTTGCCCGGGCTAGAGTGAGCGCCGTGGCGTCAGCTTAGCTCACAGCAACCTCAAACTCCTGGGCTCAAGCGATCCTTCTGCCTCAGCCTCCCGAGTAGCTGGGACTACAGGCATGTGCCACCATGCCCGGCTCATTTTTTCCATATATATCTTTAGTTGGCCAATTAATTTCTTTCTTTCCATTTATAGTAGAGACGGGGTCTCACTCTTGCTCAGGCTGGTTTCGAACTCCTGACCTCGAGTGATCCGCTCGCCTCGGCCTCCCAGAGTGCTAGGATTACAGGCGTGAGCCACCGCGCCCGGCCTGAAGAATAAATTAAATGGGAAAAGAACAATTAGTAAAACTTATTTTTTAAAAAAAGCTCTCCTAAAATAAAGATTTTAAGCTACATTTCAAAACAGCATAATTCATACCTAAGAAAAATCAACCCAGAATGATAAATACCAAGACACAGTCTATTAAAATTACTGGACTTTTTCAAATCATCACTTTTTAAACAAACAAATACTAAAATGACTGGACTTTAAAGCAAAAAAAAAAAAAAATCTTTTAGGACAACTGGGCTTGGACTTATAAAAGAGAAAAGTAGATTATGACTTTGACAGTGATGCTGTATACTATAATAAAATACTGTAAGATATTTAAGACATATACTTTAAAAATAATGTGATTCAGAGATTTCATATCCAGCAAAACTGATTCTAAGAAAAAGGGGACAAACTTTACAATACAGTATAAGAATTTAGTGTATATTATTCCTACAAAGAATCTGAGGCACTAATAAAACATGGGCTTTGAGCAAACAAAATGAGGGACACTGACACAAAGATTCATAGTAAACATTAAACACATAATTACTTGTAGAACTAAGATTAAATGAGAGTTAAAAGGAGATAACGTATAATAGCTATATGCTCTGGGAGAGTGAAAAAGGACAATTATAAAAACTACGGGGAGGAAAAGCATATGTAAAATCTTTTGTTTGTAGTAATTCCATTGGTTGTGACAGTTTTCATTTTGAGACTTTAGTGTGTGTAATGGATTAAAACAAATGAACAGTTACAGAATATTCTATTGATCCCTGCATCCTTCAGAATTAAGATACTTGGTGTGGCAAAAAAGAGCTACACTTACATACAAAGCACAATCAGCACAGGGGAAAAAAGAATTACATTTGTAATATAGAAGTAAAAACCTTATAGTCCTAAATTTGAATTATATTAACTCATAGTTTAGTTCTGTCCAAAAAAAATAAAAAAAAAGCCTAAAAAATGATCTACTTGCAATAATGAACATCCATAGTGCCTCAATTATACTCTTCAAGTATTTTTCACTGAAAGAAACCAGGGCTTTTTAGACAAATCACTAATTCCAAGTCTGGGACAAGAACTATACAGAATGAGCCTGGAACATCTTGTCTCTTGTCATATTAAATAGTAAAGCAGCAATCAAAGACTATTTATAAAGACTGGGCCCTGTTAGAACCAGAAAAAAAGGCCTAAAGAGGCACCCATTGGACATAGACAATATTTTGTGTTTTAATAAGGGTAATTATTGATATGGCATGAAATTCTTAAGAAAATGTATAAATGAAAATTCATAATTTTTTTTTTTTAAAAAAGGTCATCTTCAGAGGATGACAGGCAGTGGATATACCTCTTTAAAGGCAAAGAATCAAGCATTTTCTTACCTTTCCTGAATTAACTCTATCACTGGGTACTTAAGACAAAGAATGGTTTTGCACCCCTCAATGGATTACTGGATCTAGACACTGCTGCTAACATCATCATCAACATATCATCAGCTGCTAACGCTGCAGACACAAGACACTGAGGAAAGAACACTTCCCACAGTGTCACCAAAAGAAGTGAACCCAGGTATGATCAAGGATCTGGACCCAGCAGCCAAGTTTTAGAACAGAGGCTCCAGGAAAATCTTATTCTTTAGTATTTAATGGGGGAGAGGCAATTAGAAAAAAATGTCCAAAACGACTCTATGAGGGGAACTGATAACTTTGTGAAAAGGCTGACAAATACTTATCTAGATTCTGGGAAACTACAGGTCAAACAGTTCTGGTTCAACAACAGATAAACTGTAAGGAAAAGAATGGAATAGAAGAAAAAACTTAGCAGATTTAAAACATATACAAAAATTTTTTAATGAGTAAGATTAAACTATAGTATCTAGGGATGTACTTTTGGGTGATAAAACCGTAAAGTAACACAAGAAAATGATGACAAAAGTCAGACTAATGGTTAATTTCAGAGGGAGAAGAAGAGCAGTTGCCTTTGAGAAACAATAGTTAGAGGTCAGTAGAACTTTCTAGTCTTTCTGTACAGTTTGATTTTTAAACTATTTTCTTACTTTAATGAAAATTAGAGGAATGCAAATCAATAAATAAGAATAAAATAAGGCCAATTATAACTGCTATGGGGCCCTTTTAGTTCTAAGAGCCTATCTGTGACCTACCTACCCAGTCACTCAATCCTTTTCTTCCTGAGAAAAATCTCAATCCTCTTTGCCTTCCTTGGAGAAACCATGTGCTCCAGAGGATGTTAGCCCCCAGACCCTGGCCTCTCATTAAATGGTGTCTACAAACAGCTAATATCAGCATTTTTCCAACTTACAGACTACAAAAGTTTATATAAAGTACATCAAAGCCACATTAAAATTTTACAATAGAACTCTATGGCATCTATAATTTAACAAAGGTATCCCAATTTTTAAAAATTACAAATCCAAGCCATAGCTTGGGTCTCTCGCTTAAAATAATGGTATTATTTATAAACAGCTTAGCATAAAGGAAAAAGCTCTGGTATCAAATGTGAATTGCATCTACTCAAGTACTGTACTTTTTCTCCAAATAAGATTTTTAAAAAGTATTCTGAACACTAATTCCAATAGCCAAATTTCTTATTTTTTCTTTTACCCCAACTAGCTTCCTTCAACTTTACACTGGAAATCAAAGGGAAATGTGATTCATTTTATACCAAATTTAGTTAGAATGTCAAGTTTCTGGTTATGCAGATTACTAGAAGTACCTTAAAAAAATTCCTCATGAATTTGTCAGTGGCCCCTGTTGAGAGCAAAACAGTATGATGATGGAATTTCTACTCTTGACTAGAAGTAGGTCTTTGTAACAGGTCATTTGACTTCCTGACACTCAGTCCCTTCATCTGGTCTTCAGATCAGACAGCCTAGGCTTAAATCTTGGTCTCACCATTTAGGGAATCAGTGGCACTGGGTAAACTGCTTAATCTCCTGGGCCTACTAGTTTCCTCGTTTATAAAATGAGAATAATATGGTTGTTTTAAAATTAATTGAGGCCAGGTGTGGTGGAACAGGTCTGTAGTCCCAACACCCCAGAGGCTGAGGCAGGAGGATTTCGCCTGTCAAGTCACTGCACTCCAACCTGGGCAAGAACAAGATCCCATCTCTATAAAAAAAAAATAAAGTAGTTGAGTGTGGTGACATGCACCTGTAGTCCCAGCTACTCAAGAGGCTGAGGCAGGAGGATCGCTTGAGCCCAGGAAGCAGTGAGCTATGATCATGCTACTGCACTCCAGCCTAGATGACAGAGAAAGCCTCTGCCTCTAAAAAAATAAATCAAATTAAACATAACAAATTTGAGTTACAAATATTTAAAGTGTTAGCATAGTGCCTGCACATAGCAAATGTGACATTACAGCTATTATTATGTGTGAAATGGAAATAGCTATTCTTACATCGTAAAGCTGTGTTGAAGTTAAATACTGCAAGCCACTCTGTATACGGTAAATATAATCAAAATAGGAGCTCTGGTATCACAAGTACACAGTAAATACACTGTTTATTATGAGTTGATAGTACAGCCAGATGGAGGCAGAAGGAAGAACCTTTATTTTCCCCTTCCAAGTTACACTTCACTTGCATAGCTATTCATAGTAAAATTTTTACTTCCTGCTGTAACAAACTTCATTTTTCCTCTGGAAGTAGCAAGAAGCTATATATGTCTTACTGTTTGCTTCTTGATCAGAAAGCTAAAAAAAAGAAAAAAAAAAGTTGTAAGTGGAGTCTAGAAATAGAAAATGTCATCCAAGAAAATTTCAGTTCTTGCCTCTTCTCTTTATTATAAAAATTATCACAAGTACATTTATGACAATACTTTATAATCAATTATATGGGTTAATGCTGTGGTCCCCAAGCCCTGGGCCACAAAGCTTCACTGACTCCACACCACCCAGGTCTGTGGAAAAATTGTCTCCCATGAAACTTAGGAACCGGGGGCCGCACAGCAGGAGGTGAGTGGCAGGCAGGCTGAGCTTCATCTGTGTTTACAGCAGCTCCCCATTCCTCATCACTGCCTGAGTTCCACCTGCCCCCTACTCCCTACTCTCATCTGCGGAAAAACTGTCTTCCATGAAACTGGTCCCTGGGGCCAAAAAGGCTGGGGATCACTGCGTTAATACTTACAAATTAGAACCAAATATCAGCATATATTTCATCATCTCATTACTAAGAATCTTATATTTAGTACTCCTATATTGTAAAACTTTAAGAAAATTAGATGGCAGTTCTATGTTCTCTTTCATCTCCAACTGTCCAAATGATCTTTTCATCTCCTGTTCCTTGTATGAATCAACATACAATGAGAAAGAGTTCATATTTCAATTATCTTTTCTCCAAATGCTCTTGATATGTCTTGTTAAGAGCTGCATTTGCAATGCCTACCACAGCTGCTGAATGAGTGGCTCTAAAAACACCTTCCTATGTCAAAGACTGGCGTTCTTGTTAATCATAGTCATATAACCAGAGTCAGGTAACATGGCCTAAGCAACAACAAGTTTACTAGGATTTCCTTCAGTTACCAAGTACCATCATTACAGAAAATTTGGAAAACAAAGTCAGGAAAAAAACGACCCACTCATGATTTTCTCACCCAGTCTTTTGGTTTTCAAAATTATACCTTCACTCCCTCGTGACCAGAATGCTTGAGTCTGTCTCTGACCAATCATTTTCTTCTCATTCTTCTATTCATTTGCTTCTCCATTTTTCCTTCCATATACTCCGAAAACAATACTGTATGATCCTGGAGTTTTGTAGTGTCCTTCCTCTCCAGAATAATATCCATAAATACGTATGCCTGTCACTTTTGCAACACTGATTTGGGTGTAATAAAAGACTTTCAAATTTAATGAGTTAATCCCTTTGACTTCCCAAGTGGGCAAAGCAGAGCTGGGCTGGAAGAACCTGACACACCCACAACACCTCTTCCTAGCATGTTTTCTAAGTGTCTATAAATGATTATTGCTTTTCTTTACTACTAGTTGCTCATCTTAACCATTCTTTGAATCGCCATCCTTTATAAGCCTGTGCTAATATTTAATCAATATTAAATCAATATAACAAAAATACAGTCAGTGACAAAACCTGTGGATGTGGAGAGACAATTGTACTGTCATTTTATATAACAATTTGTTATATAACAAATTTTTATACTTTTTATATGAGAAGAATTTGTTATACATCATGAGGAATACAACAAAAAATCCCACATGGACCTTGCTTCAAAGAACTCAGAGTTCCATCAATAAGAGAAAATATGCACAAAATTAAGTCCACTATAAAGTCACTAGTGGAATAAAGAGACTACTCCAGTTGGAGGAAAGCAGACAGTCAGGGAAGGCTTAGCAGGGACAGCCACATTCAAGCTAAACTGAGCACTGTGCCAGATCTGGACTTAGCCTTTAAGAAGACAGTAGCTTTCACCCAGGGCTCCCAAAGCCATAGGATAAGAAGTCTAAATGCCCTGCGGAAGAGACCACACAGAAAGCTCTGACACTACATGGAGAGGGAAAGGGCCAGCTGAGCCCAGCCTCCCAGCAGTCTCTAACAAGGCACATAAATGAAGACACCACCTTGGAAGTGGATCCTCCAGTACTGGCCACTGCTGTTAAAAGCATATGGACCAGAGGTAAACGGCCCAGGTAAGTCCTTCCCAATCTCAATTCAAAACTGTCAACAAATAAAACTGCTGTATAAAGTCAGTAAATTCTTGGATGGTTTGGTATCCACCAATGGATAACTGAAACAGATCAAATCTTATTTTCTAGCCAACGGGAAGCAACACAATGAGCTGTTCTTTAGAAAAATTAACCTTGCTGCAATGTGTAGGACAGCCTACAGGAGACATCTGGTGCCAGGAAACAAGAGCCAGTAAAGTCTGGGGGAGGAAAAAAAAAATACAAGATACTGACTGTAGAGTTAGATCCAACGAGAGTTTTGTATGTAATTGGCTATCAGGGCAAGAGGAAGGAAGGAGTCAAAGTTGACTCAGACGTTGAGATCAGGTGACTAAGGATGGTGATGCTATTAAGGAAGAACAAGGCAGATGATGAGTTCAGAATAAGAAAGCACAATGTGTGTTAACTTTAACATCGAGACAAAATGAAATTGAAGTAAAATAACATCCATAATTAAAGATATAATTATGCAAACAGTTTAACACACTGACTGGCACACTAGAAAAAAATTTTTTTTCCTTGGGGCCATGGTGTTTTATTATGAAAATAGAATAAAAACTATGAAAACAAAACGATTCTTTCTAATTTAATGAAAAACTTGTTTTTTTTTTTGTTTTCTGTCCTTGAGTTATAGGCAACTTGAAAAAATAGTTCTCTAGGCTCCTAAGGTGAAAAGACGTGTAAGTTACACATGCTTCATGAGGCCCAACACTCAAAACTAGTGTGAGTTAAATACAACTCACATGGCAGTTAATGTGTTAAACAGAGTTTAAAAGAGCTCTAAAAATCCTGTTATCAGTGTCTTTCCAAAATAGGAAACGTATGAAACAAAAATTAAATTCAAAATCTTTAGTGAGTGGGCTAGTTTAACATAAAACATTAAGATTTTCCTCAACTGTCAACTGAAAATTGGTTTGGAAACTAGGACAGGTAAGTAGGCACATCCTCATCCTCAAGGGGTAAAAATCTGTTTTTAGCAATCGTTTTAGAATCAAATCTTTTGAGAGCTCAGGACACTCTGCCCCTTTAACCAAGTACAGACTTGTAGGCTCCACCCGCTGACATTTTTATTAATATATAGCGTTGAGAGTTATTTTTTTTAAAACCACAAATCTCACCATGGTAGACTCAAAATCCTTGCCTATATGGCCTACAAAAACACTGCCATCCTATGACTCTGATGACTGACACAGCCTCACCTCATAGCTTCCCCCCGTTCACCGTCCACCAGTAACAACGGCTCAGTTCCTTGAACACGCCATGCCCCTTCTTCCACTGCAGGCTCTTTTCTGGCTGGATTACTCCTCTTCACTGCCTCTTTGATCAAATTAACTCTACTCATCCTTCAGTTCTTCATTTCCTCAGAGAAAAACCTTTCCTCACTATTTCCTAGATATCTCCCCGCCCACACAGTTCAATCAGACATCCCTCACTTCTTCAAAGCACTTACCACAATGATAATTTCATGCCTTTAAGAAACTATGTTTAACACATTGATTGCCACACTAGAAAAAAAATTTTTCCTTGGGGCCATGGTGTTTTATTACGAAAACAGAAAAAAAATTTTGAAAATAAAACTATCCTTTCTAATTTAATGAAAAATTTTGTTATTTTTGTTTTTTATGTTTTTAATAAAAAAGTAATATAAAAACTTGAAAATTAGTAATGTGAAAACTTGAAAACTAGTTCTTAATAGTAAAGTGTTTTTCTTGATTTGTCAGGCTTAAGTGTAATTTAAAGGTAAACATAAATAGAAAAACAAAATTTATTGATTTCTATTCATTAAATCCACATTTTTAGAATTAAATTATCAATTATTAGTTGTAATAATAAGAACATCAAGTAAGATTTTCACCAACCAACTGCAGGGTTTTGCCCAGGGGGCCATCTGTTACATAATATGTATGCTACTGCAAGGCACCATGAGGCTCCCAAGGTAAAGAGATGTTTGAGTTATACATGTTTCATGAGGCCCCGGGCTCCAAATTAGCGTGAATTAAATACAACTCACATGGCAGTTAGTGTGTTAATTTTGTTCTCCCCTCTGCTAAAACTTTAGTTTCAGAAGGCAGGTCTTACTTGCTTCCAAAGCCTTAGTACGTAGCACACTGCCTGGTGCAAAGAAGATGCTCCAGAAATACTTTCTGAATAAACAGCAATCACAGGTATAGCAGGATAATTAGGGCATGAACCCCTGAACTACACTGAGTTCAAGTTCCAGCTCTGACCTTACAAACTTTGTGACTAGATAGGTTATTTTTCAGCGCCTCAGTTTCTTGCCTTTTAAAATGAAAATAATAACCAAGCTAATGTCATTGAGAGGATTAAAAGAGCTAACATATGGAAAATACTTAGAACAGTGTTTGGCACATTAGGATTGTATATTTTCTTCTATTATTATTATTATTAACAATGCAGATATAATGATGACATTGTCAGGTGTGAAAATTAGTTATGCCCCCTGTAAAGATCTAGAATGTAGTAAAGCCTAGAATTTAGTAAACACATTAAATAGGAGCTCATATTATAGTTAGCAAACAGGCTTTCACCCATCCTACTTCATAAACTTTCAGTCGCTGTGATTCATATCTGAACTTTATTAGATTTCTCCAAAGGGGCTTCAAGGGTTCTCTTTTATTACGATAAAAATCTAAATCCTCTAATAAGGTTTACAGGGGGTGTACAATATCTGGCCCCAGGCTCTCCAGCCATTTCTTCAAATTCACACCACTCCCTACACTCAAGCACAATAAATTATGGACACAAAAAGCAAAGCCAAGCCAGGCCATTTCTTAGCTCTTTTCTACAAGCAAGCTTACTAAATTGAGATGTATTATAAAACCTTCCCGGTCTTCTCCCCCTTCCTCCCAGCAGTGTTCTCTTTGCATGATCGAAGTACTCAGAGGAACTGCTATCAAGGCACTTATGAGAGAGTGATTAACAGTGCCCCAGGTGATTTATATCGGAATCTTGGAACCTAGAACAGTAACTGGCACACCATAGGCTCTCTGAGGTTGGTTACAAATTGCCTCAAGTTTCGGATCATCGTTCAACCCGGTATGAAGGCCACCTCACAAGCGCGCGCATCGGCCTTGCTCCCAGCTCAGCGCCCAGGCATATGCGAGGCGCTGTACGAACGTGGGGTGGACTAGCACGATCCGCGCTGCAGAAGGGTTTTGACACACTTCCTGTGTTCTCACGAGTGGTGGGTGATAGTCGCCAACTTTCGCGGAAAGACACCCCTCCAGAACTGAGTGGGGAAGGTTAGAAACAACTAGCCGCGTCACCTGATCGGAGCCGGGGCTGGAGTTCAGAATCACACAGTCTATCTCCCTCCGCTTCTCCAGGCCGCGGTCGGGGGCACAGACACCGCCACCCGCGGCGGCTTGGGGTCCAGGTGAGGGAAATGAAGGGGCCACCGAAGAAAGCTCGGTCTTTCGGGGCTGTGGCCCCCGAGCAGCAGGCCGAGGGACGGCCCACGAAACTTCCCGAAGTGGAGGGAGCGGTGGAAAAGGGTCGCCCGGGCGCCCAGCGCCTTTGTCGCTCCTGCCTCGCCGCCGGCCCTCGCTTCACGGGGCTCAGCGGAGCCCAACCAGGCCCCCGGGCCCACCCGGGCCTCGGCTCGCGCCCCCCGGCTCGGCGGCCCTCGCCCCCACCCCCACCGCCACCCCCACCCCGGGACTTAATGGAGGCTCCCTGAGGAGAGGCCACCTTGCCTCCCAGGGCCTGCCGCGGAAGCCGGGAGCGCCCCGCGGCCAACACTTACTCGCCACTCAATTCGCCGGCTCGCGAGGCGGGCTCTGAAGCCTCCGCCGCCGCGGCGTTTAGTCGCCAGGAGCGGCCGCCGACAGCTCCGCCGGCGTCGCCGAGGCCCCCGCTGCGCTCCTTCCGGCCTGCCGCGGCGTCACCTCGCGCCTGCGCACAGCGCCCCCTCCCGACTAATGACAGGAAGAACCATAGAGGCACGCCGGGAGCTGGGGAGGAGGTGACGGGGGAGAGAGACCACAGAGAGGGCCGCCTAGCCGCTCCTGCATCCGGGCTCACCACCTGTGGAATCTTGACTCCCCCATTAGGCCGGAGGACGAAAGGAACTGAGCCCTGCCTCGACCCACAAGGCGTCCCTATCTCCCTCCACGTGAAAAGTGTGTGGGGACAGGTGGCCATTGAAATCTGCTGGATAGCCCCTTGTTTGCCCCCATTGCCTTTGGCAAGTCATTCATTCGACAAATATGTTCTGAGAGCTTCCTGTGTGCAGGCGCTGTTCGGGGAACTGGGTATGCAACAGTAAAGTGGGTCCCTGTCTTCACGAAGCTTCTGTTTTAGTTGGCAAGTCCGCAACTAAAATACAGGCTCAAGCAGGTTGCCTTCAGGTAAAAATGCAACCAAGAAAAAATAAAGTAGGAAAAGGGATAGAGAGTGTGGTCAGGGGAGGCGGCTCCTGAGGAGCAGACGTTTGGGCAGGAAGCTGAATGAGGGGAGGAAGTGCGCCACGGGGACCGCCCAGGAAGGACACCGCAGGCCGAGGTGTGGAAGGGCAAATGCCCTGTGCTGGGAATGTGCCTGGTGCTTTCAAGAAACAGCAATAGTGCCCATGTGGCTGCCGCGCAGTGAGAAAGGGAGAGTGGTGTGGGGACAGGGGTTGTCCGGGTGGCAGGGGCCAAATCATAAAAGATCTTACTAAGATTTTGGTTTTACTTGGATTTTATTCTAAGTGTGATGGGAAGCTACTGGAGTGTTGGGAGCAGGGGCGTGAGATGATCTGCTTATGTCTTCCAGAGATCACTCTGGGGTCTTTTGGGAGAGCTCTATCGTAGAAGCTCTATACATAGGTCCCAGTAGAGGCAGGAAAGCCAGTTAGGAGGCTCTTGCCAGAGTCTCCAGGATAAACAATGGTGACTTGGACCACTATGGCCAGGAAGGAAGTGGGGAGAAAGGGCCAAATTAGGGTGTTTTTTTTAAAAGGCAGAACAGAGGATTTGCAGATGGATCGGAGTTGAGTGAGAAAGAAAGGGGTCGAGGATGCCTACGTGGTTTTTGGCTTGTGCGGCTGTGTGAATAGTGGTTCCATTTATAGAGATGAGGAACACGGGGGAGGAACAGTTTTTGTTTCTGGTAGGGAGAAGTGAACATATTTTGGACATGTTAAATTGCCAAGTAGACCTTCAAGTAGAGATAACAAGTGGGCAATTAGATACATGAGTCTGCATCTTAAGGAGGACAGGCGGACTCAGAGGTTAGGGATTTAAATGGGGAGTCCCTAACATATAGATACTATGGAAAGCCTTGTGCCTGTCTATACGTACATCCAGGGAATGAGTGCAGTTAGAGAGAGAGCAGCTGAGCCAAGGGTTGAGGAGGGGAATGATAAGAAGGAGAAAAACCCAAAGACCGTGGTATCCTGGAAGCCAAGGAAAGAGCTTGGCTGATGAGAAGAGAGGGAGCAGTGCTGCCAGATGCTGCTCAGTGAAACAAAAAGAAGGACATTTTCTGAAAGTGAGGCCAGGGAGGGGGTATGGGAGGTTTGTGGAGGAAAGAGTGGGGAGCGAAATGACTAGCAGAATGTTGTTAGCTTACTGGCTCTGGAGCTTTGTGATCATGAACTTAAAGTGAGGCCAGGCAGCAAGGACGTGGGTCTTTCTCCAGCCACCTGCTCAGGTGCCCAGGAAAGGAGCTGGAGAGATGGAAGAGGTCCCAGAAAAGGATGTCTGAAAATGAGATTTTGGAGATGGTGCAGATGTTGGTCATCAGGAAGCCTAGGGTGTGCCTGTGAGTGGGTGGCTAAGCTAGAGGGGAGGTCAAGTTCATTGAAGGGGAGGGACCAGGAAACAAAGAGGCCTGGGTGTGGATGGGTCATTTAAGAAGATGTTAAATCGTCAAGAGAGATGTCAGAAATGGGGATGGGGGAGACCATAAGATAGGTTTTTAAATCTTCAACAAATAAAGGGAATGACAAGGAGGCCAGCAGATAGCTGCACAAGAAAGAAGGGGTACAGTCTGGTGGCATATGCTTCCCAGGATTCAGTCCATTGTCATGTTGTTTTCTTTTGCTTTGTCTTAAGGAAAGTGGGAGAAACAATAGTCTGCATGCAGCAATGAGTGCCCCTCCTGCAGGCCAGTGGAATGTAGCTCACAGGGGTTTACACAGGAGAGGACAAGACCACTACTGAGAGGGCTACAGGGGAGCAGTGTCCTGAGGGAATAGCTATGTTGTAGGGAGGCAGAAGATGAAGGGCTGCTTAGAGGAGAGGGTAAGTATATAGGGATCTTCTTGATGACAGACCCCGAGTTCCAGAGAGGGCCATGCATGGGAGATTTTAGAAGGTGGACAGGAGCAAGAGCTTAATAAAGAGACTTATCTGGGGATGACGCCCTGGAATAACCTGGAAGGTAAAACAAGGACAGTGGGCTTGATGGGGTTATCCTCCTTGCGGGTCCTCTTCAGGAGGTGGATAATCCCACATCTAGTTATAGCTACCTCCTTAGGACGGTTCTCATAAACCTTCTGTGATGTTGAGGCCAGCAATATTGGAAGTGGGACATTGGGGTAGGGGGCCTTAGCAGGAATGCAAGACCTGTCTGTACCTCTGAGCCCTGCTGTGGTTGGTGTCAAATTCAAGGCAGGTATGATCAAGTAACCTCTCTAAGTCTGGAAGTTTTTATTTGTAAAATGAGGATTTTTTAATATTGTCTAGTGGCCTTGCAAGGGTGAAATGGGATCATGCATGAATTGAGGCGCTCTCATCATAGTTATTAATATATGTCTAGATGTTGATGGTGTCTTAAGCATTCTATGAGCCATAAAGACTCTTATCTTACTTATCTCTGCATATCTCCCAGTGAAGGCAAGAGGAAGCCACTCTCTCCTTCCCAGTTTCCTGGAATCCTTCTGGTGATCTTTGAAGCCTCAGGCTTTTGTTGCAAAGGCTGAATGATTCAAGCTAAGGCTACCAGAGTGGTAGGATAATGCTTTGAGGTGTTACTTACCCATCTTTGTTTTTCTTCAGGTATTTCTCCTTTTCTCTTCCCTGGCATTTCTCCTTTTTTCTTCCCCTCTTTGGAAAGGTTTGTGATGGGACTGCTTGCTTTTGTGTTTCCAAAAGCTTAACCCTGCTGGGGAGATGTCCGGAGCCAAGAGGCCCGGCTACAGCCTTGATGCCTGAGCCTTACCCTCCCCCTCATAGTTGAAGTTAAGTTTCTGTTTCCCTGGAATGATAAGTTTCGCTTTGCAGCCAATGACGTGGCTTTGCATTTGCTATCCCCTG
>CAUYRT010024212.1:0-37829 GCA_963574885.1 Lepilemur ruficaudatus | reverse complement strand
CTTTCATATATATATAGTAACTTATAAGTTTACTTTTGTGCCATTGCCTTATTTGAGTAAATCAATGATGCTGGAGCTACTATCATTTTAGGGACAGTCTCAGAGGATCTAGGTACCGAAATCAGCATAATCAAGCAGCTTTAAAAAGTAGAACCGGCCGGGCACAGTGCCTCATGCCTGTAATCCTAGCACTCTGGGAGGCCGAGGTGGGAGGATCGCTCTAGTTAGGAGTTTGAAACCAGCCTGAGCAAGAGTGAGACCGCATCTCTACTAAAAAAGAAAGAAATTAATTGGCCAACTAAAAATATATGGAAAAAAAACCAGCTGGGCATGGTGGCACATGCTTGTAGTCCCAGCTACTCGGGAGGCTGAGGCAGAAGGATCGCTTGAGCCCAGGAGTTTGAGTTTGCTGTGAGCTAGGCTGATGCCATGACACTCTAGCCTGGGCAACAGAGTGAGACTCTGTCTTAAAAAAAAAAAAAAAAAAAAAAAAGTAGAACCAAAACACAAACTCAATTACTAACCACCACAATCAATTTCTTTCCATTTATTACATAAATTTTATAAAATAAGAACCTATGTCACCTTATGTGTAATATTATAAAAAAACATTAGGAGACAAGTCATTTTTTTCTTTTAGAGAAAGCTAGAGTTGCTTTTTCAAAAAAATGTTGTAGGTCTAGTGTGGTGGCATGCACCTGTAGCCGCAGCTACTAGGGAGGCTGAGGTGAGAGGATCACTTCAGCCCAGGAATTTGAGTACAGCCTGGGCAACACAGTGAGACCCCCATCCCTAAAAAAAAATTAATTTAATTTTCATTAGATAAATGTTGTGGACAACAAAAAAACCTTTTAATCATCACTTTCATAGACTTTATGCAGTCAGAAGTGATTTTAATCATACTCTTACCATAACCAGAAGTTTTCCTTAGTTAATATTCTCAGTACAGTAGTCCCTCCTTATCCACGGTTTTGCTTTCTACAATTTCAGTTACCTGAGGTCAACCAAGGTCCAAAAATGTTAGATGGAAAATTCCAGAAATAAATAATTCATAAGTTTTTAATTGCAGGCCATTCAGCTCAGGACATGAATCATCCCTTGTCCAGTGTCTCCACACTGTGGATGCCCACCTGTTAACCACCCAGTAGCCGACAGTCACAGTATCATAGCACTTGTGTTCAAGTCACCCTTAATTGGCTTTTATTATAGTACATTGTTGTAACTGTTCTATCTTATTGCTTTTAATCTGTTACTGCACTTAATTTATAAACTTTTTCATGTGTATTTATATACAGGAAAAACATAGTATACACAGGGTTATGTATTATCCATGGTTTCAGGCATCCACTGGGGGTCTTGGAACGTATCCCCCATGGGTAAGGGGGGGACAACAGCAGTATTACCAGAGTTTTCACCCTCACCTTACCATGAGGCCAAACAGAGTCAAATGCTTTAAAAGGGCAGAGCCAGGCTATCATCTCAGTGAAAGTGGAATAATCATCTTTTCCATGGTCAACAGTATTTGAAATGTGACCACAGCTCAGGTAAAAGAAATGGCCCATAGAGAAAAGTAAAGCATTTTATTAAACTGGGCTATTAAGCACACTCATAGTTCATAAAATTTAATAGTTTGTCTATAATAATTTAGTTTTAAGTCAGCCAGAGGCTTTTAGGAAGCTAAAACCTGACCAAATGTCATCAACTACTCTGTCAAGGTTAATGTTAGCATTTAAAATCTCACCACAAACTTAACAAATTAACTAACTTGCCCCAGCATGAACTGAAAGCCTCCCCTTGAAGAAATTAAAATGTTTCCTGACCTACCAGGAATGTCTGTGAGCTGAAAGGATATATTCTTTCCAGAGCGCTGGGTGAGAAATATTACGACAGAAGTCAGAGGTACTCATTAGCATCACCCGTACATAAGACTGTGGACCAAATGAAGAGCAGACACGAGCTGGTGTCCCTGAAAATCAGGAAAGTCATTTTTACTGGTGGGAAGAGGGACAAAAAATTTTTAAAAATGAATATTAATAGGAAATAGTTCTCTACTACAGAGGCTAAGCACAAGGGTCTAAATCCAGTAACCGCTAACCAGAAAATGTTAGTTCAGAAATGAAAGTTCTGTGTTGTCATCAGATGCTCCGACATTTCCATGGAAACTGCTAGCTAAGGAGAAATTTCCATTTACACTGCTAGCTATTTGTTAGTCAATAAACCCTCTAATGCACACATACGAATTCTTTCCAAAAATGAGAAGCGAAAGCGTCAGGGGACTGACTGTAATTTTTCTTCAAGACATTCATTTGATCAGTATGTGGCTAAATTGATGACTCTCCGTTTTATGTGTGCATCCCTTCACAAATCCACATACTTCTAGAAAATACAATTTAGGCAACAAAATGATCAAACGAACAACAAACAGAAGGTAAATAAATCCTCAACTAACCACAAACCGGGGGAAATTTCTATATAAAATCACTCTAAAGCATATCATATGCTTTACCTATTACTATTTGTTCCTGACATTGCAGCTGATACAGCATCTAAAGCAGGCCTAGGTACAGAGTAGTAACTCAAGAAATAGAAGTGGTTAATAAATACAGAGAAGAAAAAATAAGTATGCAGAATGAACAAAAGAATGAATTGTTCATCCCCACATCTCCTTCATTGAGAAGCATTTCTCTCCTCTGAATTCAAGAAATGCTAAGACTGCATCAAACCATTCTAATCAAAATCCATCAACTTGTTTCTTTGACCTATCTTTTGACGTCTTGTGTCTATATCCCAGTTTTTCACCCTTGCTTTGTCTGTTCACTCTTACTTTTAGTAGTTTTATTACCCTGATTACAAAAAAATGCATGCTTAATTCAAAATAATCAGAAAATATGGAAGATTGTAAAGAGGAATAAAAGTCACAACCCCAAATTAACCTCCACTAAGATTTCTGTAACTTCTCTCCAGATGTTTACTTATTCATATATTTAAAATGAAACCATAGTACATATCCTTTTTAACATCTTTTAAGTTTTTTTTTTTCCAGAAATATTTTTGACCCCATACTATGAAATGAACCTATGGCTCCCAAGCACTCACTGTGGTCAAACACTATGACCTAAGATGATTTCATTCTTTTACATGGCTGAACTATATTCCATCGTGTATATATATTTTCTGTATTCATTTCTCCATTGATAAACACTGAGGTTGATTCTATATCTTTGCTACTATGAATAGTGCTGCAATAAGCATGCGAGTGCAGGTATCCCTTTGATATATTGATTCCTTTTCCTTTGGGTAGATAGATACCGATTAGTGGGATTCCTGGATCGAATGGCAATTCTATTTTAGTTTGAGAAATCTCCATACTGTTTTCCATAGTGAATATACTAGTTTACATTGCCAGCAACAATGGCAAGCGCCAGGACCCCAGGCTATGTGCTCTGTCTGGGAGTCAGGGGTGAAGCCAGGCTGGTCAGGTTTATGCTTAAGTCCCCCAGTGGTGAAGCAGGCACCAGTCATGGTGGCCACAGATGGAGTGCTTGGGTGATGGGCAGTCACAGCGGCACCAAGGCCCTGCTAGTGGAGAGGGTGGGGCCATCCCCAGTCCCTCTCATGCCCCAATCCCAGTGGGGTTTTTGTCCCTTCCCCTCTACTCTGGCGATGGTAGCCCACTTCTAGCTCACACCCCAACCTTGACTGCAGAGACCCCCCCTGCCAGATCGCAGCCAAGTCCCACTGGCAACTTGCACCCCACTTGTGTCTCAGTCTGGCACCGCTCACTTCCTGGCACCAGCAGCTGCAAACCATTCCTCACTCACTTCTTAGCCCTGGCTGTGGGAGCCCATTCCCAGCTCACTCTCCTGTCCCAGCATCAATGCCAGAGTTCCCATAATGCCTCAGTCCCAGAGCTGTTGGGAAAGTCTGCAGAAGGCCAGGTGTGAAAATGGCACCTTGCCATAGCCGCTGAGGTCTCAGGGTATGTGATCCAGCATGAGCTCCCTCCCCAGAGCAGTTCCCTAGTCTCCTGGCAATTCCTATGTTAGTTTCAGGGGTTCCGAATTGAGGGACCCTCCCATGGCCAGTACTACGTGATTCTCCAGAGGGTGCGTGGGCTGCTCTAAGTCTCTCACCTACATTTTCCCCACGTTGAGAAGCCACTCCCAGCTCCCGGCCAATCTCAACCCGAGAAACTGCCTCTCTTCCTTCTCCTTCCCCATTGTTGGTGTTTCTTCTTGCCACTTCACTTTTAAATTGCAACATTCTTTCTTGGATAATATATCTGAGGTGTGACTGTACACTATTTGGGGTCTTCTAAGCAGAGGAGGTGGGCATGAAATGCTTCTAGGCAGCCATCTTGAAGGCTATGTCAGCCATTGTTTTTTAATGGCGCATTCGTGCCTGCCTGATTGGTAGAGTTCTTTATGTGCATAGTAGGACAATTACTCCTTTGTCTGTTATAGGCTACCTCTTCACAAGGTACATTCACTTATATTAAGAATTTTTATACAATGGATTATCTAGTTCAATACCCACCCACACACATTGACCCTATTCTTAAGGACAACCTTTTAGCCCCCAGACTTTTAGCCTGTCTCTAGGGGAGAAAGTAGTATAATCTCATAGCTGTATCACAGTTATAAACTCCTTTGTTTCTTCACTTGGGATGCTCTGTCTTCATATGCCATCTGTGCTAAAAAGCTTAAAACTTATCCAATTGAAAATGTGAATTTTCAGATAAATTCTTCCCCCCTCAAATGTTATATGATTAAATTTGAAATTAATTATAAAAAGCAATGTGGAACACTGAGAAACAAAACTTAAAAAGCTCTAAGAGCTTGATCCTAGCTTGTTATAATAGAAATGTCTCATCTCTCTGTGTTAAAATGAAAGTCATTATCCAATAACATCCTAATCTCTCAGGCCAAGTAAATATAAAAAGCTGTTAAATCCTAAAGAAGTTATATAATGTGTTAATACTATTAGTGATCTCTCTGACAAGAGACTACTCTTAGTTACCTCTGAAAATCTTATTCTATCAAAAAAACAAATCATATTTTTCAAATCATAGTCAGAAATTAGAAGAATGTAATAGGGAAATGTATTTAAATTTTAAGTTTAAAAACAAGTGATTGCAATATTAAAATGAAGTCCTTCAACTCTGTAGCAAAGTAATTTTTCCCTAAAGAAAGAAAAAATGTTTTTAGGCAGTTCTATTCAAATAATTTGTGAGAGAAAAATTTGACAATGGCTTTTCTATGAAATGAAAAACAATGTGTTGGGGCCGGGTAGGGTGGCTCATGCCTATAATCCTAGCACTCTGGGAGGCTGATGCAGACAGATCCCTTGAGCTCAGGAGTTTCAAGACCAGCCTGAGCAAGAATGAGACCCCATTCTCTACTAAAAAATAGACAAAAAGAAATTAGCTGAACAACAGAAAACAGAAAAAATTAGCCAGTGGTAGTGGCACATGCCTTTAGTCCCATCTACTCAGGAGGCTGAGGCAGGAGGATCATTGAGCCCAGGAGTTTGAGGTTGCAGTGAGCTGTAATGATGCCACTGTACTCTAACTTGGGTGAAAAAGTGAGACTCTGTCACAAAAAAAAGAAAGAAAAACAATGTGTTAACTCAGAATTCAGTGGTGAATGTCAAATCTCAAAATTCTCAAGAAAATCTTTTCACTGATTTCAAACAAATGATGTGTATTAGGTAGTAAATCTTTAAAAATAATTTCAAGGTCAGAATAAGATTAAAATAACACAAAAGATCCATGTCTCTCTAGGACCTGTGTTGGTTTAGTGAAATCAGGGCTTAACTAAAATCCCTTAAGGATTGAGAAACCAGCTGCTCTAAGCTCATGAGGTACAAAGAACACCTTCAGAGCACAGTTAGAGACGTTCAGGGACCCAAATCTATGCAGTGTCCAAAGAACTCAGCCCTCCTGGTGGTACCCAAAAGTGAAAAGGTACTTTTACAGGTACTTTGACAATATTGTTGTCAACATTCTCCAGATCACAGAAAAAGACCCCAAGTAGCAGGAAATTGCATTATTTTTCGTCTTGACGTTATGTAGCTACTTGGGGCCTATTGATAACTATTTAATACATGTACACATATACATAGATATATGAATATGTAACTTTAAATCTGATCCCCTCCACAAACTTTTCTCTCAGTGTCTCTATCTTGCTCATGCCATTAAAAAAATCAACATAAACTGGGATTGGTACCTTCCCACCCCATCCCCCATGTATTGATTGAATTCTCAAACCCTCTCCCCCCCCCAATCACATATAGCAAAGGGACAGAGCCTCAGGAGTGACAAGTGACTTTTCTGAAATCATACACACAGTGAACAGGTCTATGGACTTTAATTCCCAAAAACTTCCTGGACTGGCTTTTTCTCTGCCTCTCTTGGCACCTGAGTTCCACTACCTTCTGCAGCACAAGGAAGGACTACTTGGCTTTCTTATCCACCCCAAGATGGTTATAGAGACCCAGACAGTATCTTCTGCCTTTAAGGAGATAAAATATTCTTCTATTTGTGCAGCTCATGCTAGGCATGGCTAAAATCCTGAGCCAGGAGACCCCACAAAGCGGGTGAGATTTTCTGTAACTCTCAACAATTGGACATGTAAGATTGGAACCATAGGCCTGAATAGCACCACTGATTCACAGAGTCATGGAAACCTGGACCTAGGTGGTACCCCAAAGCTCACTTAGCTCAACAAAATGATCACTTTCTGATAAGATAGCAAACCTTGTGAATATTTTCTGTTCAGTAATGCACTTCTCTGTGTATAATACTCAAAAGAAAAGCATGCAGGGTCCTCTTTGGTTGTTGGTACTTGGGCAAAAATCAACCATACAGCTCTGCCCCATCCTTCAAGACAAAAGCAGAACTATATGGTCACGAATGATGGGGGTAAGTATGTTGGATAAAGTGGTACATGTCAGAATGGAGGCCAAATGATGTTTGGAAAGAAAGATCTAAGTGTTACTGCAAGATTTGGGGAACCCTTAATTATAACCACTTTGTTATTCACTCTTTAAGTTTCTTTACAATCAAACCTGTGTCATTTGTCTAGATTGAAAGTTAGGATGTAAAGTATGATCTTGATTCTTGCCAATTAGAGGACTAGAGTTTAATGAGGAAATGTCTTTCTCAGGTCAATGCTCTTAGAATCCCCTGACTAATGCTAGTTCTTGAGAGAAGTGGATGAATTAATTTGATCTGTAAATACTGTCCCTGCAGAGGCTCAAGAAAATGTTATAATAGAAGCAAATCTGCTACAAAGCAAATGAATATGAATTTTCAGGCCCCTCACTTGCATGGGCCCCTTCCAAGGCTCTGGGAGTTACCCTCATAATGTCACTTGATTATACAGTTTTGTAAAATTTGCAAAAGTGAAATATTTTAACTGCAATTGGTTGATTAGGACCCCTGTTTCTTTCCACTTCAACATCTTCTTCATGCAGATGCTGGAGTGGAAAGAAACAGCAGTCTTAATCAACCAATTGCAGTAGGAGAGTGTTGGAGTGGATGCGGTTATTTTAGGATCCATCTAAGAGAGCAAGTTGGATTGGAAATACATTTAAGTTTAATGGGATGTACTTATGTGGTTCACAGCCACTTCCCAATGTAGTTAAGTTATTGATAGCTAATTAAGTGTAAGAAGAACTTCTAGGAAGAATACTCCTCTTGCCACTATGCCACTCCCTCAGTACCACAGCATGAAGATACAGGACCAGAGGTTGTATCAGGATGTACGTGGGTCCTACAGCACCCAGTTGTTAGTGGAGGAGAAATCAGAACTGTAAGAAGCTGTGAGTTAGTTTGAGAAAAGTTCATCCAATCATGAGACCTATAAAATTACAGTTGGCCTTTGAACAACACAGGTTTGAACTGCACAGGTCCACTTATACGCAGATTTCCTTCAGCCTGTGCCAGCCTGGAGACATCAAGACCAATCCCTCCTCTTCCTCCTCAGCCTGTTCAAGATGAAGATGACAAGGATGAAGACCTTTATGATGATCCTCTTCCTCTTAATGAATAGTAAATATATTTTCTCTTATTTGTAATTTTCTTAATTACATTTTATTTACAAGAATACATATAATACATGTAACATACGAAATGTATATTAATCAACTGTTTATATTATCTGTAAGGCTGGTCAATGGTAGGCTATTAGTAGTTAAGTTTTGAGGAAGTTAAAAATTACACACAAATTTTCAAATGCATGGGGGATCAGCACCCCTAATCCCCACATTGTTCAAAGGTCAACTGTATAAACAGAAGATTGGGTTCTCATTGACAACTGGCTGAAAGGAATTTTTCTTATATCAGGAATATACTCAAAAATGCAGCACATGAAATTATACCACCTCTCTTTTCATTTTTTCTTGGGGAATACACTACATAGAACTTATACTATCCCTGTGTTTGTAGGCTACAAGCTGGTAGCAGTATAGTAAACAGCAAGTATGTTTATAACAGCTCATATATGAAATCATATTTTCTCACATTTGGCAATAATCCTAAAAACATATTGCCAATGATAAGTTGTGAAGCTGAAAGTAAACTTCTCTCAGTCATCAATAACAGAAAAACTTACACAGCATGCTAGAGGAAAAAAATGAATTTGTCTATCCTCTGTATAATATCACAAAATTAGTGTCATAAGAAGGAATCAAAGAGTATACAGCCTTAAGATACAGAAATATAGAAAATATATTAACAAGTAACTAATTTTTTAAATCTATATTTTTCTGATTTTATATGCTATGGTATTTATCAGATTTTTTAACTTAGTACTTTGTTGTGATTTCCTTTTATAGTCTAATATTGACACTCATGCTTACTTTTATATTTATAAATTTGAATTTCTTTTCTTAAATAGTGTTCCCAATGTTACAAAAGCCTCAGGTCTCATAAAAATCAGGATCTTCCCCTAAAAGATCCTCTCTAGAAGACTCAAGAGTTCTGAAGACCTATGAGTCCTTAAGAAGGGAGAAATGTCACCAGACCACATTGGGTGTCCCTTGCAAACTACAGCAAGCTCCTTGAGATGGGTCTGGCACTATTTCTGTACATTTCAGCAGTGGACTCAACTATGGAGTGAGGGGAAATATCTATCTGGAATGAAGAGGCTGGTCAACTGTGGGGACTAAGACTGCAAAAAAGCGATGAGGTATGATCTCTAAAACTCTAAAGTGGGAAATAAACATTCAGGAAACCAAGTGCTCAGAGAAGAGGCAAGTTAGCTTCTCAGTCTACAGCTGAGATAAAATACACATTATCCCTCCTCCTTCAGGGACAAGACAGATACCATGATCTTGGTACTAGGGTGAGGAGGTGGTTAGTAGCCATGGTTTGGGGTGTCTGCCCCACCGAAAACCCTCTTCTCTGAGAAATACTCTTATGATCTGTAAGCTATCATTGTTAATAAATGCCCCCTTTTGGACTAAAGTCTTACTCTTGGACTCTCACAGGAAAACATTTTACTCCTATCCTCACGCATGCCTAGTTTCTCCCAGTCCAAGACTTTCTGGCTCGACCTCTTTATTTAGTAAGCATTTAGTCTTCTTGACTTCCCCCCCATTATTAGTTTCTGTGGCTACCGTAACAGATCAAAACATCAGAAATTTATTCTCTCACAATTCTGGAGTCCAGAAGTCAAAAATTGAAGTGTCAGCAGGGCAATCCATGTTCTCTCTAAAGGCTGCTAGGGAGAATCCTTCCTTGCCTCTTCCAGTTTCTGGTGGCTCCAAGCACTCTTTGGCTTATCGCTAAATAACCCCAATGTTGACTCCATCTCCACATGGTCTCCCCTTTTCCTCGCTTATAAGGACGACTGTCATTAAATTTAGCGTTCACCCAATAATCCAGGATGATCTCACCTCAAGAACCTTAACTTAATTACATCTGCAAAGGCCCTTTTTCCAGAAAGATCGCATTCGCAGATTCCAGGGATTAGGACATGGGTGTATCTTTTGGGGGAGCCACCACTTAACCCACTACACTCATGCAGTCACTTCGCAGAGCAGAGCAACCTGAAACCCCACTCAGTTCCTGTTCCTCCATCCATTTCCCATTGTTAAAACAGCACTGTCAAATAGAACTTTCTTCCATGGTGGAAATGTTCTGTGTTTGCACTGTCCAACACAGTAGCCACATGTAGCTATTGAGCAGAATCATAACTAATGAAATTGAATAACCAAATTTTAACTAATTTAAGTGAAAATAGCCACATGTAGTTAGTAGGTACCTGTAGTTACTATTAGCAGTTCTAAAATTTTGACAGTGTTCATTTACTGTCTTCTCCCCTGTTCTTTGCTCTTATAAATTTACACTAACTCCTTTATTGTCATTCTCATATTTTGGAAAGTAGCAAAAGATAAATACATGTGTTCAATTTGCCATAGTTAACTAAATGGCTCTATCAATTGTCACAGAACTAGCTCATATCATGTCATTATGACAAAAACTGATGTTTGGGGGTTCTCCTTAGCAAGTCTAATATTTGGATGGCTTTTCCTGGATCATTTCAGCTTGGGTCTCAATCTTGGGGCAGAAGAGAAATGGAACGGAATCTTGGGATTGCAAAAGCCAGGACCCCTTACCATATTCATAACTCTTTTAGAAATCTATGATATGTTAAAAGAATATAAAAACCATTAGGCAAGGAGAATGCTAGATTATTTTAGTACCCTGTTTTGCCTACCACACCATGTGAATCAGGCATAAGCATAAGGTCCAGTCTGACTCAGGCAATGAAGATTTCACAAAGATTTTATAAGTTTAAAAATTACAATGATTTTTCCAAGTTTCTTTCCAATTTCTTCAAAATCTGCCCTCTTTTGTCACCATGGAAGAAAGTCAGGCAAAGGAAAATTTCTCTTGTCATAATGTGCAACAGCTTTATCCCTAGTTATTCAAAATAGGTCATGACCAGCCTCCTCAAGTTTAGGTCAAACTTCAAAATCCTAAATTATCATTCATTTATGTGTTCAGTAGGGAATTATTCATCCTGTTCACATTGGTCTATAAGCAAACAGGTCTCCAGACCTTAATATATGTGAAAAGAAAACTCAGAGACTAAACATACAGAAAATAAAACAAGTTTGCTCGCAAAAGTTGCAAAGGAGTAAAACTTCAGGAGAACTGACAAATCAAATAAGAATATAATGAGTACATTAGCTTTTTAAATTAGCTACTGAGTTTATATTAAGCTATTTGTGATGGAAAAAAACAGTTTTCCCAGTTTATAACTGCGTATATCATAATGTATCTTCAGATGTCAGTTTTGCAAAAGTCAGAGATAAGTTGTTTTATAAGACAGTCAGTAACTTACAGGAAATACTCAAGGTTTCCTTTACCTTGGAAACTAAACCAGACAGAAGAAACTTGTTATTTTTGGTTTGTCTCAGGGTACAAAGTAAGTTTTCTTTTATCCTAACTGTAGGACAGGATGAGCACACTTAGTCGTGATGATGGCAGGGCTATGGCAATTTGACTTCTACAATACATATTCTAACTCAATTAGCTGCTAATAAATTAGCTTAAGAAAGTCATTATGCAGATGATTAAAGCGAACAAGCCACGCGAAGTCAGTTAATGCGGGCGCCAGGTGTGGTGACTCAAGCCTATAATCCCAATGGTTTGGGAGGTTGAGACATGAACCTCACCTGAGGGCAAGAGGAGCTCAAGACCAGCCTGAGCCACATAGTGAGACCCCGTCTCTAAAAAAAACTCTTTGTAAAAAAAATTAGCCACACCTAATGGCGTGCACCTGTAGTCCTAGCTGCTTCAGGGGGAGGAAGATCACTTGTGCCCAGGAATTCAAGGCTGCAGTGACCTAAGATTGCACTACTGCAGTCCAGCCTGGGCAACAGAGGAGACTCTGTCTCTTAAATAAAAAAAAATTTTTTAAAAAGTCAGTTAATGTGAATGGCAGCAGTTTCCTGTATTTCAGACTTTCTTATACTAAAGAACAGACTGCTGTATCATCATTAAAAACATATTCCAACAATTTTGTTTAGTGGAATAACACTAATGGTGCCTAAATGGACACAAAATGGCCTATAATAGAGGTTGACAAACTATAACCTATGGGCCAAATTCAGCCCACTACCTGGTCTTGTAAATAAGAGCCATGTAAATAGCCATGTCCATTTACTTACATGCTCTCATGGCTTCTTTTTGCACAAGGGCTAGGTTGAATAGTTGTGACAAACCATAGTGCCTACAAAAATGAAAATAGTTACTATTAATACATGACCCTTTATGGAAAATCTGTCAACCCCTTGATCTGTAACTTTGATTTCAAATTAAGTTCAAATTCATCATTAATTTAGTAAACAGTCGTCCCTTAGTATCTGTGGGAGGATTGGTTCCAGAACTGCCCAGATATTAAAATCCAAGCATACTCAAGTCCTGCAGTCAGCCCTATGGATACAAAAAGCTGGCCCTCCATATACAGGCCTTGCACCCTGCTAACATTTACCTGCATTTTGGATCCCTGTTTAGTTGCAGATGTAGAACCCACTGATAAGGAGGGCTGACTAAAAGAAGTCTGAGTGGACCACGAAGTTCAAACCAGTGTGGTTCAAAGGTCAACTGTGTTCCATGAATATCCAGATGGAGATGAAGGCCACACAAATGTTGAACACGTATTAAAGTCCCCTTTTGTGCTAATTCATTTCCATCTCAAAGAAATACAATATGTCTTTGAAAAATGGCTGAACCGTGTCTTCAAATTTTGCCCATGGAAATAAAGGCAGTAGAAACCATATTGTGCTAGCTAGGTAACTTAGGGAAACTTGATTGCCATAAGCCTCAGTTTCCTCATCTAAAATATAAGGCAATTCATACCTCACAGGTTAAATGATTTATTGAGAGGATTCAATTCAATCAGATAAGTAAAATGCTTAGCCTAGTACCTGGCACTCAGTGCATGTTGGCTATTAATAATACCATCATTTCTACAGTTATTTAAAATAGAAAAATAATTACATAGTAAATGTGAATTTCTGGTAGAAAATTTTAAAAATCACTTCTCTTTGTATAAACTCTAACCTTTGGCAATGAATCTTTTTCAAAAAGTTAAACATGCACTTAGGCATATGGTGGCGTAAATCTCAGTGTAAAGCCTTCCCACAACGATATGCCAGAGCATTTATTAGAAAAGAAACATACTAGCTAAAACAACACTAATTGGCAAATAGTACTTCATAAGAGATGTGCTGGGCAAGGCTCCAGGGCATGTCTGTTCCTGCATTAAGAAAATCAACTGGTCTTAAATCTGAACTCTTACTCCAGCTGGGAAGATAGCTGTTAATGGAGCCAAATAATGACAGCTGGGTAACTAAATCACGCTATACTTGTTGATTTAAAGAAACTCTTAATCTGTCCCAAAGATCCTTAATACGCTTCCCCACTGCCCCCACTAAGAAAGCCTTGACCTTTTCTGTATTGTTTTTAAGCTCCATTTACTGGATTTTAAATCATCTGACATCAGAAGCTCCTCCCTTGGATACTCCCCTGAACAAGAGAATGTATCCATTTCCAACAAATTACACTGAGCCCAATCAAGACATACGAGGACCCCAGCAAGATAAGAATCTGTTTATTACATATGGTGTGTAATAACAATCACTTTACATTCGTATTCCTTAAGCATCTGTTCATCTCTTGATGGACAAATAAAACAATGGTTTTCTATTAACATTTCCTACTCTTTATATTCAAAACATCAGTTTTATCATACATACGAATCTTAACTTCTGCTTTTATCCCCAAGTGTCTTCTACAATGCTCTCCTGTGGTTAAGTATAGCCACAAATTCTTCGTGTGAATGGAGTGTGTTTTCCAACTGCTTGAATCCAAGTTGGCTTTGTGGTTTGCTTTGACCAATAGGATGAGGCAGAAGTGACTTCCAAGCAACAGCATCAAGCACAGCTGAAGCTTCTGTGCCCACCCTCTGGAACACTGCCACCTTGTACACAAGCCCAGCTGGCTGCCTTGCAGATGAGAACCTTCCTGGAGAGAAAGATCACTTGGAAAGAGAAGTGCTGCCACCCCACCTATTCCAGCACTCCCAGCTGGGACCCCCAACATGTGAATGAGGCCACGCAGGATGAGCCAGCCCCAGCCACATGTCAACTGACTATAAAAGCATGAGTGAGCACAGCCAACTCCAGAGATGAGCCAGGTTGGCAGAGATGAGCCAACCCAGGTGAATCCTGCCACGTTGATAATCCACAGGACTGTGAGCAAACGGCTATAATTTTAAGCCACTAAATTAGGGATTGGCTAAATGAGAATAGATAACTAAAACACACCCCGCTTGACATGGTTGGCAAAACGTAAGGCAACCCAAACCTATTAATTCCCACATGAAAATGAGAAGACTGGGGTGGAGGTGGGACTTGAGTAAGTACCACTAGAAATAGAGTCCCTCGTTGTTTTTATTGCAGACATCACCTAACTCCCGATAGGACAACTCGGAGTCTCTGGGTTCCAGTTCCATGCATCTTCCCTCTCCCAGAACAGCCAAGTAACTGGAAAATTATCTCATTCAACCAATAATTACTAATGTGACAATACTTTGCTGTGGGATAGTATACAATAGTAAACAAACAGGTACACACTCTGCTTTCGTGGAACTTACCACCTAGTGGGTTGTTTAATTTCATTTTGTGCTAAAACAGAATACCTGAGATTGGATAATTTAAAATGAACATAAATGTATTGGCTTACAGTTCTGGAGGCTGAAAAGTCCAGTAGGAAGGTGCCAGGATCTGTCCAGGGCTTTCTTGCTGCACCAACGCAGGGCGGAAGGCAAAAGGACTGGAAAGCAAGCGTGGGCTGAACTTGCCCTTTTATAATAGCACAAGCCCCGCCCATGAGAGGTGGAGCCCTCGTGGCCTAATCACCTCTTAAAGGCCCTACCTCTTAATACAGTTACAATGGCAATTAAATTTCAACATGAGTTTTGAAGAAGACAAACATTCAAACCACAGCAAGCATGTTAGTCCATTGGGGTTTCTATAACAAAGTTCCATAGACTGGGTAGCTTGGAAACAACAGAAATTTATTTCTCACAGGTTTGGAGGCTGGAATTCTGAGAACAGGGTGCCAGCATGGCTGCGTTCTGTTGAGAGCCCCATCCAGGTTGCAGACTGCCATCTTCTGTTGTATCCTCACATACTGGAAAAAGGGTGAGAGAGCTGTCTGGACTCCCTTTTGTAAGGGCACTAACCCATTCATGAGGACTCCACCATCATGACCTAATTACTTCCCAAGAGCCCTACCTCCTAACACTATAACACTGGAGTTTAGAATTTCAACACATGAATTTCAGAGGGGCCAAACATTCAGTCCATTGCATGAGGTCTTCCTTGAACAGCTGATTATAAAGGTTATTATTTGATTACAAGGGTGACAAGTGCTGAAAAAGCACACAGAGGGCTGTAATCGTGCCTAACAGGAACAGGAATCTGACAGACCTAAGGAGGTCTTGGGAGGCTTTTCTGAGAAAGCAATTTTCAAGGTAAGCCTTGAGTGATGAGTAGGAATTAACTCGACAAAGAAAGGGAAATTATGCACAAAGCCCTGGACACAGGAGAAGGGAATGCCACGTCTGAGACACAAAAAGCCAGTGAGGCAGGATTGCAGAGTACAAGCATTGGATTTTTTAAAAAAATGTAACCCCAGCTTCAGTGCATCTCAGAGAGAAGCAAACATTTGATCTATGAAACAGGAGACTGTTATCAAGAGATGATGGAGGCTTAGACTAAGATGTTAAAGAGAAGCAGCTGACCAAACTCACTAAACAATGTCAGCTGTTCCACATCAAATAATTCTAATTTTCCAGTCACAGAATTACGGAAAGTTAGAAGTGGAAGCAAACCTCAAAATCACATCGTTCAAACTCTGCTCTCTATAAATCCAAAAACTGAGGGCCAAGGAGCAGGGGGCTTGGCCACAGGGAGTGGACCTTGGGCAGAACTACAGCTAGATTCCACGTCTTCCTTTTCCAACTGCTTCAGCGTGTACAGTCCTTTCCCACACATTTCCCCACACATCACACTAATTATAAAAACAACTAATTATAAAGTTTATTATTTGATTTCAAGGGTGACAAGTGCTGAAAAGGGAGAACACACGTTTGCCTCTTAACAACTTCAAGAAGTAGGCAAGGCAGATACTATGATTCTAATTTCCTTCAGGAAGAAAGTGAGGCCAAGGTTAAGCGAAGTTCCCATTGCTACTAGTGCCAGAGACAGAACTAGAACGCAGAGCTCTGGCCCCTCATCAACTCAGTTGATGCAGTTAGCATTGACAGAGCACCTGTATGTGAAAGCCACTGGGCCACAGTGGAAGAGCCAGATAAATAACTTAAGAAGTTTATAACCCAGCAAGGGAGATTCGCCTCAAACAAGAAGCTTCACTCTACCCTCCTCAATTCTGGGGTCTGTGATCTTTGAGAACGCACATCGTTTTCTCTTGACCCGCCTGTTCTTACTAAGTCCAGGCCTGTGTGTCAGGCCTGTTGCTATCGGGCAGGTTTTTACACAGCTAGCCTGCTTTGGTTGCAGACACCAAAAGTGGCTGCCCAGCATAAACAAAGTGCCTTTATTACAACGTGATCCCAGAACCAATGGAAACGCTGAAGAATCAGATTTACAAACAGGCAGAATCCAGCTGCTTCAGAGGCTGAGATGTAAGAGTTGGGAATTATCTTTAACCGAGAACTGTCTGCCAATGAGATGCATAGATTGCAATCACAAATTCAGTCTGTTTGTCCCTCTACCTAAGATTCATTTTCCAGGGAGGGAACAACCAATTGACCTGACTTGGGTCAAATCCTGCCTCTTGGCTAGTGAAGGGCAGTGCACCTGGTTATAGTCCAGCCAGGCTTCCCACCCACCACCCCAGTGCAGATGAGGTAATCAGCCTAACATGATGGTGTTAGGAAGGGGGAAAAGGTTTTAGGCAGCCAAAGAGGAAAACAAATCCACAAGACTCAGTGTATGCCATAAGTCTTAGAGTAACATATTATCAATTTCATCCCCTATCTAAATCAGGGGTCCCCAGCCTTTTTGGCACTGGGGACCAGTTTCACAGAAGACAATTTTTCCATGGACTTGTGGTGGGGGTAGCTCAGGCAGTGATGCATGCAGTGGGGAGCAGCTGTAAATACAAATGAAGCTTTGCTTGCTCAATGGCCGCTCACCCCCCGCTGTGTGCCACCCACCCCCCTTCTTAAGTTTCATGGAAAACAATTTTTCTACCCACGTGGGGGTTGGGGGGGTGGGGAAGTGGGGCAAAGCTCTGCAGCCCAGTCCCTAACAGGGTGGGAGACCGCAGCTCTAGACAATAAACCTGAGAGTTAATCACCAGCACTCTTAGTCTGTGATGGCTCCATATGGACCACTACTGGCTTTTCATTCCAGCGAAGTGATGAAAGAGTTTTGTGAGTGTTAGCTACACACATGTCACCTACCCCAATTGCAGCATGAATGTAGGAGGCACATATTCAACCATGCTGAGCATGAGAGAGCCTCCTTCAGGAGCAGAAACAATAATTGCCATATGCCTCTGCCATTTGTGATTTATCATAGCTACTGATTGGGGGGGAAGGATGAAACAGAATAATAATAATGGAAATAATTGTAGCTAGAGGACCTACCATGTGGCAGGCACCAGACTAAGCATTTATATGCATTAGATTTCTTTTAATCACACTGCATTATGGTATGCAAAATACATATGTTGCAATTTCATTCTGTCTCATGGTTGTCCTTTGCCAACACTCTCTGATTTTTATTTCTAGAAGTTTCTAGGGATTACTTCTGTCACCAGCAGTGGATGCTATAGGTCTAGTTGAAAACAATAAAGATATTCTGCAGAAAGGGCTTCCAGAGAACACAAGTTCTGGAAAATAATGCCTTCAGCTTTCTCAGGGGCTAACTCCTGCCAGCCTGCAATATTTCCCCTGGTTGAAATATTTTGATTTTTTATTGACTTTGAAGGAGTAACATAAAAGAGAAAAATCAAACTGGCTTGCAGAAATAGATCACGGGCAGGCCCGAGGCCCTGATCCTTCTGGGGAACAGGTAACCTAGAGAACTTCCCTTTGCAGCCAACATCCAGGAATAGTCTGAGGTTGATTTGCACTGGTTTCCTGCACCTGGTAGCAGGCAGGCACTTAGTCTGAGTCTCCAAAGCAGACTAAGGCCCACAGAGGCCCAGAGACTATAAAAATTTCCATAAGGTGGCAGGTAATCTTCTTATACCTGGCAGAAACTTACTCTGTGCAGGTGGGGTCACCAGCAGGTTGGCAAGTTTGAGAGATGGAGGAGCCCATTTATCAGTCTGGGAACATCCTGGATGTCTATTTTGTGTCCTCATCATAAAGCAGGTGAATTTTTATATACTTTGCAATTAAAGAAATGTCATGAGCATAAATGGTGTCTGTTGGCGTTTTTCCATCAGCCACAGCACCATCGCGTCTGGATGCATGCACACCGCGCTTGAGAACACCCCTGATTCACAAAGAGGCACTGGGGAAAGAGAAGAGCTATCGAGTCGAGGAGTGTTGATCTCCAGACCAGGTAGATGGGGGAGAGGGACTTTATCTGAAGCACATAAAGATGGTAGTGAGAAAAATTAATCTCATCTCACCCAGAGTAAAGTCAAGGACCAGCTGAAGATAAAACAGCCACACACAAAATAAAGATTTGTCAAAGCACTGAGCAAACAGAAAAAATAGGGAGAAGGCTAATCCTAGAACTATATTTTTTTAAAAATCTGAAAGTTTGGACTAATTTAAGGACTCCAGGACAGTGTTGAGCACTGATCTGGGCAGACACCTGGAGATAGAGATATGAAAGCATTGAGGCTTTTAATCAAGATCATTTAAGGTGTTAGACTATGTAAACATTGACATTATTTAAGTGAGAACAAAAGAAAGCAAATACAGATGTAAGTGTATTAGATTTGGGGGGACAGAAAAAATAAATAGGCATCATATTTTGGAGGTATAGTATGAGCGTAGGTGAAGGTGAGGAAGCACAAGAAAGTATCTCAGCTGCCAAAGAGTCCCTCTGAGGCTAAATGTCCAACATTAAGAGAAAGGAGAGGACTCACCAAGAACTGGAATCAAAGTTTGTCCTCATTCAGGTCCAGCAGCAGCTCTGGGAACCCAGGGCATCTTATCATCTCATCAAAAACAAGATTTGGAACATGCATGGCTGTTCTGAATCTGACCTGACCAAACATGTCATTTTTAAATATGAATTTGAGATTTATGAATTTGTTAAACAAATTCATATTTTTTAAAAAAATGGGTTTGGTCAGGTCAGATTCAGAATACCCACGTGTTCCAAATCACTACATGTGACTTTCCTGTAAGTCCAACCTATATAATGTGGCCTTTTAATCAACAATTTTAACAAATATTAATTGAACACCTACTATGGGCTAGTCATTGGCTCAGGCACTTAGGATAGAACCAAAATACTGAGTAGGATAAACAAGACTTCTATCCTCACAGAGTTTACAGGGTGGGGATGGGGAGGTGGGCAAACATGGAAAATATAAGACAATAAATATAACAAAAGTCTGAGAAGGAGATGGTGCTCTTAAGCATATTAGAAGGGTACCTAACCCAGACCTGGGAGGTCAAAAATATTTCCCACAGAAAGTGAGATCTATAATGAAGGTGTTGGCCAAACGTGTGCACGCAGGTGCCCATGTGTATTTGTGAAGAAGGGTTGATTCTAATAAAGGAAGAATAAAATATACAAAGGTCCAGAGACAAGACGGTACCTGACCTTCATGGCAAAAAAGATACATGAAGTAAGGTCACTGCAACTGGAGCACACAGTGTGACCGGGCAGTGGGGAGACCTAAGACTGTAGCCAAAAGCAGGAATCGACAAACACAAAGGAAAGCCACTACTGGGTATTAGACAGAAGAGTGGCATGCTCACATTTCCATTTAACGGAGATTCCTCTGGCTGGCTGTTGTGAGGAAGATGAAGGAAGAGTAGAAGTGGAAGCAAGGAAGCCAGATGGGAAATCCAGAATATGGCGGTGGATAGGGATTTGGGGTAGGATGGAACTGCATGAAGGAGGAAGTACAAAATTGTGGAGGATCTTTAGGAAGTGGCATCAATAACACTTGGCAATTCACTGAGTGCAGGGGTGAGGGAGAAAAGAGGTCAGTCACCCAAGTGTGTGGCTACAGGCTACTGGTGAATGGTTGTGCCATTTGTACAGATCGGGAATCAAGAAAGAAGAGCAGGAAGAGGAAGATGATGAGTTCAAGTTTGAATATGTTGAACTTAAGATGCCTGTGGGACACTCACGTGAAGAAGCCCAGTAGGCACCTGATATATAGACACACAGATGCAGAGAGAGAGTGGGATGTCTAGAGCTGGAGATCATTGGAGAACAGGCCTGAATACACGCCCCTGGCAAGAATCAGCTGGGACCAGAGGGCAAGGTCACTCAGCACAAAACAGAGCCTGGGCTATTTTTCTGATAAAGGGCTGTGAGCAGACAGTGCTTCCTGGATTGTCCAACACAGTGGCCACGGGAAAGCAGGGTGACCACCCTCTTCCTTAGAAGAATGTAATTCAGATCTTTGTGATACAAAGAGTCATTTGTTGATGTGATTTTTTAGAGCAGAGTGAGAAGCTACTGGATAACTCTCCTTAGAACCCAGACCCTGAAAGCCCAGACAAATGAAGCAGGACAAAGGGATCCCAAAGCACTGAGGACGCCAGTACCCCCTCCCCTCTGCCACTGTGTGCATATGCAAGAGAAGAACTGTCAGATAGAAGAGGCATAGGAATGAAAGAAGAACCCTGAGAGGAAAGTGCCTCCCAAACAGAATGACCCCCTGCTCTGCAACCCTCAGCTCCACCTGACCAGGTAACCAGAAACCCAGGGCTACAAACTCAGGCCAGCGTCCACCCACACTGCACCTGACTAGAAGAGAGATTCAAAAATATATTCCTGGCATATCTTCTTCTTATTTGCACAACTGGAATTTCTAAGTCCTTGTTGGTATGTAGTGTCACATCTTCACCATTGTTTTGCATTGCCAAAAATATTTTCTGAACCCACATCTCTACCGAAAGTGAGAAAAGGATTCCTGCCTGTGGAGTCCTTATGATTGACCCCATTTATATTATTTTACCTTGTACTCATGACATCCATTGCACCTGTTTACATTAACTGATGGCCCCTCCTTTATTAGTAGCTTGTGGCCTGTGACCTAAAGATACTTCCCACTTGAGAATCTTTGTTACTATGGAACAAACTTCCAGTTGGTCAGAGTGTGGTGAGCTTAGACAACTTAATTTGCTCAAAACAGTACAAATCACAAGCTTATGATCCCATTTTTAACAATGTCAAAGTATTGCCAGGATCACCAGTACAGAGTTATAATTAATCTAAGAGTATTACATGTAAAGATACAAAGCACATTCTGAAAGCAACCCCTAAGATACAAATTTCAGTAAGATAATTGCTAAAATGTTCATTACACACACTCACACACACACACATGCATATGCACACTTACCTTGCCTGCGTGTGTGTGTGTGTGTGTGTGTGTATGCTATGTTTTGTTCACCTCATGAAGCCTGCTGAACCCACCTTAAGTGGCCACACTCCTGAAAATGGTGCAATAACTCTGTGATTGTTTTGCTGGGGTCAGGGTACTAGAAATTAGACATTAAACTCTTAAGAACATTTGCTTCATGGTTCCGACATTGTCTGTTCCCGCTCTACCATGGGACTGCTCGGACACACGACACCAACACCAGGGAGAGGACCAACCAGGAGCAGCAAAAGGCAGGGCTTGGTTGGGAGAAACGCCTCATTTTCCAGGAGATATGGATTTCACTTATGAAAACATCAAATTTTCAGGTCTTTGAAGGTAACAGGATCCTGGGTAATAACCAAAAAGACTTCATTAAGAATAAATCCTGTTGTGTTAATCCAATCAGTTTCCAAGATAGCATGACTGAACTAGTAGATGGAAGAGGAAAAAGAGGATTCAGAGTTGTGTTGGATGGAGGTGGATGACATCAACTCCCCCAAAAGCTGTGTGACTCAGTAGGTTCAAACTACATTGATTGCCTGACATGGGTCAGGCACCTCTATGTCTGGTGAATATATATAACAACAACAGTGGTTCAAAGATCTTGCTGGAAAAGCAGAAGACAAATGCTGAAGGGTGATTATTATCATTCTAGAATTTCAAATTCAATGAAAATAGTAGCAGACTCTGAGATATCTTTTTAAAATAATACTGATCAAGCAATTACAAACTATTAACAGAAAGAAAAAAAATCAGGTCACCTGCTAAAAGTGAACAATCATAAATAATCAAAAATCCTCCCCCAGGATCCAAATCACAAAGCAAGAAATTTGTATCATAAATATTTGACAGGTTCATTGTCTAGCTATGCTCCCTGAGAAAAATAACAGGTACTTGCCTTAGGAAAAGAAAAAACAACACTAGACTCAAATCCTTTGTCTTTTGAATAACATCTTACCCTTACAGCAGCTTACTTCTGAAGATTTCGAAACACTGTGCAAACAATTATGATCTCCATGGCACTGATCTGTCAAAGGAAAAGGGGCTCTGAGAAAAACAAAGTCTGTGCAAGGTGATCTCCTAAGACAATGGTGGATATAGATGAAACTCTTAAATCTCAGTTTCTAACCTCCTGTTTCAACTTTCTGACTTACAGACAATATGTATATTATTTCCATACTCCCTTCAAATACATGCCCCTAAGAATTTTAAACTTGAAGTGAAAAGCATCTTTTCTCCAACTGAAACTATAAAGACGTACAAATGCCAGAATAATAGAGGGACTGTGGCCTGATCATTGTTGTGCCCACAGCCCCTACCACAATGCCTGACATATGGTAGATATTCAGCAAATACTTTTTAAATTAGTTAATTCAATTAAATATCTGCCCAAAAAAGCCATTTCTTTCATATACAAATATGTAATCAAATTGGCCCAAATCCATAAATCACACACTTATTTGCTTGGAATGGGATGTTTTAAAGTTTCTTTCCCCTAAGAATATTAAAAGTTTTCCCCTCATCTACAATAGATATGTCAAGACAGAATAGCTTTCTACTTAAGGTCCGAATTCTCCATTAACAAGACAGACTGTGGGCCCTGAGCTCTAAATATGATGCTAATAATTCACATGAGCTTCTCCCAAAGATTCTAAAAAGAAAATTTTAGCGGGGGGAAATGGAGCCAGAAAATCATTAGATACTTACATTATGAATGAAAGATTTAGAAACTTGGTCCCCAAATTTGTTTAGATACCAGAAATTACTTATTAAAAATAAATAATCCAAATATCACTAGAATACATCTGGAACAAGAGAAAACGCAGAGTAAAGGGGAAGTAAAAGAACCAACTGAATCTTGCATAAACCTAAAGAGAACTTCTGCCTCAAGCCAAAGAGGCTGAAGAATTGATTTCTGATTAAACCAAATTTTTATCTTTGACTCCCTATGTAGATAAAGAAGAAGAAAAAAAAGAAACAGATTAATAAATATACATATGCAATGAGAAAAAAATAATCATCTGTCTGCAACTCTAGAAATACTGAAATATTCAAAATTTACTTGCACATTTCATCTTTGAATGACCTATTTTTTGGTAACTTTAAAAAATCAACTATTAATAATTTTTTTCATATCCATGTATCAGAGTGAACACACAGAACTACTTCAGACTCACTTTCATCTGAGGCCCCAACATAGGAGCCAACTACTCTCGCATCTCAGAATGAGTTTGGATCGCATACAAGACAGGCAAGGAAGCGTTTGTGCCCCTTGGACGCACTCACACTGAGGCCAGAGGTTTAAACTGAGGCAGGAGGTCAGATGGAGGATTTCACTGGAAGAGCTGTATGAGTTCCACCTCCCACATCCTCCCTGGGGGACGGACAGGGTGCTTTGTCTTTGCTTAAGCCTAGAGACAGGGTTCCCATGGAAACCACTCAGTGAGGGTTATACATGTCACTTGGCACTTGGAGCAGGATGGACTTGGGCCTGACTCACATCAGAGAAGTGGCCGTAGTTGAAGTTAACTGCCAGAAAGTTAATGACAAGAGTGCTGTGTTTGGAAAGTAACTAAACTCCCACCTGTGATGGGTGAAAGGTGCATATTTTATGTGGATCAGATCTGGGGAGAGAGGAGGCGAAGGGGCGAGGGAAGAAGGAGGCTAGAATGGGGTTACCTTAGATTCTGATCAAAAGATCAACTTGGAAGGTGTGGAGCCCTCAGCAGGAAGAAGCTGAAGATGAACAGTCAGATATCGAGGGAGAGAAACCCCAAGCAACCAGTCAGAGCAGGTACATCACTCACCCAAGGGAACTGCATAGAGGAAGTTTCAAAGACCCCGAAAATGTTGCTCTGAAAGACAGTCAGCTTTGCCCAGCTTTGCCCACCCTCTGAGCCCAGCAAGTACCAATAACAGAGTAAGACGTTTCCCGCTGACCTTGATCCCATCCCCAACTTCAAACACCAGTTGAAAGTGTAGCTAGTGGGCTGGGGGGAGGAGATCATGAAGCTCAGGTGGAGAAATACAGTATAAGTAGCTATTCCCACTTTCTCCATGGCTGAACTGCAAAGAGAAAATTTGATTATAACACTGGATCAAACATACTGAACTGGAGTGAACTGAGTCTTTTTTGAGTGTTCAAGAAGCCAGAAGACTATGGGATCTATCTAAAAATATCATTCAAGGGGCAAAGAAAATTAGCCTCACAGAGTACTTCTGCAGAGGCTATTGTGACACAACAAAGCTGATTTCATAATTTCATCTTCAGAATTTATTTTTCATTGTCAAGATTGCACCTAGACATACAGAAGTATTTGTACCACTAGAAGCATGAAAAAATAGATCCCATCTTTCCCCCAAATATTTCATTTGTTCATTTAGTCATATATTCATTCACTTAAAGTTGTTGAATGCACATTATATGCCTGGTACTGTACCTGATGCTATTGGGATACAACAATTAAGGTAAGTCCTTGTCTTCACTTAAGTGAGGAGGTGGTGGCATCTCAACACATTGAAAGCCAATACAAGTTGTTCATTACCTGTTTTAACATGCCCTGCCTCCAAGGTGATGGTAAAAATAAGTAAAACAAGTAGTAGGCTTGTAAAGTAAGTAAAACAAATGAAACAAATAGCAAGCTGTCTAGATGGGCAGAAACACAATCCAACTTCCACAAACAACCAAAAGAGGGAGCTCCTGGCCCCCGAGCCGTCGTCGTTTCCTCCAGGCCCAGGGAGGAGAATGAATATGATACACAGCTACATGACTCAGCAGGAATCAGAGGAAAAAACAACAGGTCACGATACTGATAATCAGCAGCTCTCCTAAGCATGTGAGTAAGAATTAGCCCTTTAGTACACAACTCAAATCCTTTCCGTTCACAAATTCCTTCTTCATCTAGGTCACAAACCCACCCAACCCTTCTCCCCAAATCTTTTTCCAACACAGACCTAGCTAGACTATATGCAGCACCATATACTAATACTTTTGGCTGCCTTTTAGAGTAGTTTTTCCCCCTCAACTGTAAATCCAGTAGTCCAAAGTAAGAGGACCATTTCTAAGTCAGCAGGACTAAGACACATTCAGCTGTGCCCTCTGCTCTGTGCGGACAAACTACATCCTTATTTACCCACCATTCTGGTTAAAAGAATACAAAGCATTACATCTGCTTCTCTCCTTACTAATTTTTTCTCTATGTGAGATCATAGTACCTATATAAGTATCCCTCAGCCTCCTGACTTCACACTTTCTATTTCTACTGTTTAGCCCTTAATGCTTTCCCACCCCTTTTGCAATATACTAGTTTATCTTTCCCAGGGCTATGATATCTGCTTAAAAGAGGAAAATATTTGAATCTCAGAATATTTATTCCTCCATTTAATGCTTAAGACATCAATTTTTCTAGTATTTTTTTGCATATAGTATTTTCTAGGTACAGTTGATGCCGAATTAGGAAAGCTAAGATGGTAATAAGAATACAAATAATCTTAAAAGTTATTTCTGTCTGATTTAGGAGTATTGTGTAATCTTTGTTTTGATGAGGTATCAGCCAACTTATTTTTATTAACTCAACTTTTTTTAAGCTGAAGAGAAAGAATGGGAATTTGGAAGTAAAGTGGCAAAAACATCACTATATATTTCATATATCCTAAACTAATCCACATATCCCGAATTTACCATATCCTGAGCTAATCCACAAAGCAAAAGTGACAATATTTGCTTATCCTGTGAGACACTTAAGCTAACTAGTAAAGTATGGCCTTCCATAATTGAATGCTATGCATTATTCATATACCTGTACAGTAGCCACACAAATTATCAATCAGTCCATTTATAACTGGTACCAATTGTTCCACAACACCAGAGTGCAAGAAATGTCACATTTCTTTATTTTTCTAAATCAAATTAAATCCAATTCAAGTTCCAACTGGCCAAGGTTAACAAGAACAAAATCAATCAGATGTCAGATTATAAGAAGAAATCAAAACTCAAAAACAAAAACAAAAGCAAAATGCTTACATAGTTCAAAACAACAAGAAGACCCCAGGTTCATGTGATTCATTCAAAGAATGCCAGTTTCCAGTATTCGTGGTTGCCCATGTAGCCATCTCAATTCATCTTCTACCTCCTCCAGGGGGCTGCATTCTGGTGGAATTAGATCTCCTCAACTTCCTGAACTACCACATCATTCCTATACCAATCATAAGGAATCTAACTGCATGCTCCCAGAAAATGGACCACTGCTCTCCAACCTTCAAACATAAAATCTCCGATCAACAAACCTTCTCTTAGACAATCTAGCCAAATCATCTTGATGATATTCCACCTTTGAAATAAAAAGGCTTCTCTCATACCTGAGAAACCATATTGGAAATTACATTTCAAACAATATTGGTCAGGTAATACTAATTATTATGAGAAAGAAACCCCTAATATTAGTGACTCAACAGAGTTTTAAAAATATGGGTTTTCCTAGTTGGCAAAGTCCCCTGCTCCACATAGTCACTCAGGGACCCAGGCTGAGAGAAGGCAGCTTGTTTTCACCATGTGCTTCCAAGGTTGCCATGGGCATTGACATCCAACAAACAGAAGGAAGAAGATGACATGGAGAGGTAACCTGCTTTTTATCCATCTTGACACAGCAGTGGCACCACAGTCTTATATTCTAGTGGCAGATTCTAGTCACAGGGCCTCACTTAAGTGCAAAAGTATTGATAAATTCTATACTATGGATAGGAAAGTACATATTTTGCTTAATTAGCTATCTCTGCTACCAGATCATAGGTAATCCAAAATTAAAATGTATCTACCCTCTCCTTATGGTAATGAGACTCTCCAGAGGGCCAATAGTTGAGAAGAAAGGAAAGAAGAACAGAAAATAAACTATATTATGACTCTCCCTGCATCACTAATGTAGAATGATGAGCAGGTGACAATCAGAAGTTCATAGAGCAATAACACTGTGAAGGACATGGGTAGAGACGGCCTGACTCACTTCCTTAATTTACGACAAAGAAATTGGAGCCCAAAGATGTTAAGTTACTTTCTCTAAAGCACAAAACTAATTAATGGCAGGAAAAAAAATATTAATAAGATCTCTTGAGCATTTGTCAGGTGACTTTTCCATTAAAATTCAATTTCATCAGTTTTTGGCTTTATTTTTAGCAAAAGGCACAGACTCAACTTTTTGCAGGTCAGGTGACTCATGCACGTAATCCATCACTCTGGGAGGCTGAGGCAGGAGGATCACTTGAGGCCCAGAGTTCAAGACCAACCTGAGTAACAGTGAGACCCATCTCTACAAAAAATAGAAAACTTAGCCGGGCGTGGTGGCCCACACCTGACGTCCCAGCTACTTGGGAGGCTGAGGCAGGAGGATCGCTTGAGTCCAGGAGTTTGAGGTTGCTGTGAGCTATGATGCCACAGAACTCTAGCCCAGGCAACAGAATGAGACTCTGTCTCCAAAAAAAAAAAAAATTTTAAGACTCCAAATTGCCCCTTGGGAGGTATAGGGGAGGCAAAAACTTTTCCTCCATGCTCTTATGTTTATTAACTGGGGCCTGCAAATTAAACTGGCAAAGGACAGATTCAGAGGAGAAAAGGCCCATAATAATTTTATTAATATTTTTAATTTTAGTAAACACAGGGGCTTCACAGAAAAGAAATGAAAATCCCAAAGAAATAGACATGGAGGTTTAGATGCCATTTTAACAAAGGGTAATAAATTGTGGAGACTACACAAAGGAAAGAGGACTGGGAGGTTCTAGGGCCAATGAATTGTGGGAAAGTGACTAAAAAATATATGGGGAAACAAAAGGACGATAAGGGTTATTTTAGTAAGATATGTTTGGGCAGAATCATCTCAGTGCCAACTCCCCATCTCCAGTGATAAGCATTGTTTTCTTCATCTTGATACAGGAGAGGGGTAAACATGCGCCCTTCTTTTAGGCAGAAAAGAGGAGGAAGGCAGAGATCTCTTCTTGCACATGCTGCTTTTCAAATTCCTTCAGCTCAAAATAACCAATATGTCAAAGTTTCGTATTTTGGGGTAGCATATCCTGATCCCCTTCAGAGGAAAGATAGAGAGGAAGCGAATTTTCACATTCTTACCAATCGACACCTATAGGCACTTGTTGGCCTCTGTGTCTATCTATGGTCATGGTATATCTTCCCATTCCCAATGTCACTATTACCGGCAAGGCCTCTGCTTGATACACTGACAAGCCAGTGCCTTTAAAGGTCAAAATGTTCCCATCTTGAATGAGATATAATTTTGTCAGGCAATTTATTTCCTTACTGGCAGCATTCATACCCCAAACTGTGTAAATTTATTGCCAACAGGAACTACATGTAGAGTCACTGATGATTTACCAGAAAAACTGGGATTTCTATTTAGGAATGATTCTGCTTCAGTATTGAATCAGTTTTATTCAGAGTGGCTTTCATTGCATTTGGAGCAGTATACTTGTCCCCCTATTTGTTGGCTCCTGTTGTTTATGCTTCACTCAAAGTCATCACCTCAGTTTCTGATATTGAAATCTGTTGCTATGGAAACAATTATGGTTATATCAAGAGACTAAAGGATAATGACTTCATGGGTAGCCTGAGTAGTAGGAACTGCCAAAAATCTCAGTAACAAAGATACTATTTTTACACTGAAGTTGCTAGCAAAATGTGTTAGAGAAAGGGGAGATAGGAAATGAGAACAAATAAAATGTCACTTGAATGTCTCTGTTTCTTAAAGAAAACTCTTGTTAATCTTAGTTAGAAAAGTGGAATTGTGTTATGAGCTCATGATCCCTCCAGAGTGCTTCAGAAATTGCTGAAGTGAGGGATAATTTCACAGAATTTACCTGTCTGAGCCTCTCAGCCTGCATTTGTAAAAGGCAACTGTAGCTCTTTCTGTGAACCTTCTCTTAACAGGGGAGATGCCAAAACAGGCAAGAAGGCCAGGGAGACATAAAAATGGAAGCAAAATGGAATGTCAAGTGGGATTTTCCTGTTGATTGTGAATTTCAGGGAAGGTCACAAGGTGGGAAACAATAGGTACTTTATACATCTCATATTCTAAAGAAGCCACCAAGGAACCACCAGCCACAACCCCCTGGCATTCACTGATGAGTGCTGCTCCTAACACACACCCATTCCCACCAGACGATACCAATGGTTCTCAAACCTGACCGCACACTAGAATAAGCTGGAGCACTTTCAAAAATACCCACACATGAGCTCACTCAATCAAGTCAGAACTTCTGTGATTAAGCCCCGACACTAGTGTGCTCTTAAAGGCTCCCAAGTGATTTTAATAATGCAGCCAACATGGAGAACAATTGGTCCACAAGCAAAGAAGGCTAAGGATATTTAAAGTTGTACAATGCTGGCTTGTGGAGAGTGCTCAGGCTTCTCTCTCCCTTCCTGAGCTCAGGTCAAGGAACTCTGCATTGCAGATGCCCCTGACTATGCCCCACAATGGACTCACTCACATCTAGCACTTGGATGCCAGCCACACGGCAGGCAGAGAAGGACCACAACAAAGCAATAAAGTCAGAAGACTTTGGCTCTTTTCCAAGATCCTTCTTATCTGTTTCAACTCAGGAGGAGCTAAAAGCAGAAAAGGAAGGAAGAAAGAAATAATAGATCATGGCCACTCCCCTCTCTACAAATCCCTCAAGCCAAGGCCTGGCTGGCTGTGGGGTCAGGCAGGAGGTCAGCACTAAATTGGTGTGAGATTGAAGTTTCAACGTAAACCAGATAAGACTGGACTTTTCAATATCCGAAAATAACTGAAGACTTACAGGATCTTCCCAAGATGTTCTTAAAGGATACGAAAAGAAAAGGCAATTCAAAAGAGCATGTTTGGAGGAAGTGATAGGAGAAAAACAAACCACTTCATATTTAAATCCCACTGCAATGTTCAGTAAACCACTTTCAGTCAGTGGCTATACTTCCTGCATGGATTAATTACATCATGATTTGAGGACATGAGAAAGGAATTAATTACAACAGTGGTCCCCAACTTTTTTGGCACCAGGGGCCATTTTCTTGGAAGGCAATTTTTCCACAGACCAGTTGGGGGGTGGTTTTGGGATGATTCAAGCATATTACATTTATTGTACACTCTATTTCTATTATTATTACATTGTAATATATAATGAAATAATTATACAACTCACTATAGGTTGGGGAGCCCTGAATTACATAACCTTTCGTGGCCCCTCTGTCAGTGTTCTATCACAGGTAAGATACCAGAGAATTCAAATGAGACAAGAGGGTTCAGTTATAAGATGAACAAGTCTGAGGATCTAATGTACAGCATGGGGATTGATGGATATGTTAATTAATTTGATTGTGCTAATGTATACATATATCAAATCATCATGTTGTACACCTTGAATATATTCAATCTTCATTTGTCATTAAATATGTTTAAATTAAAAAAGAAAAAATGAGGAAGTTTCAAAAAGGAAGATACTCTCCTTCATTTTCTAGATCTAGTCAAAAAGAGGAATTGTTCCATGTACAACTAGATAGAATGGGGTCCATAGAGATAGGGTGGTCCCCTTGGGATCATTTTACTCTTTTTCTATAATATTTGAATCAGAAGCGGCATCTAAGAGTCACCCACTCCCTGGACACTTACATACAGGAACTTAAGAGTGCCTGAAGACATGGTTACCAAAGTGCAGCTAGACCTCCAACTCAGCCTCTGAAACCTCGAGGTTGTAGAAAGCTAAAAGTCCATTTGGAGTGGAGCACTCCATGCCTGTGTATTGCGGGGGCCTCCTGTTATCCAAACTTGCTTGACTGTCATTGTAGGTGACTCTCCTTATGACTCAACATCTGGTCATGCTTTACCCGTGGGTGAGAGATGAAGGCAAAGTCATGGAGATCTACACTCAACTACAAAAAAATAGGCCACCATGTAGCTCCCTGGATAAAGGGGCTGGCTCCTTGTCTAGTTAAAGAGGCTGTCTTAAGGAAGAGCATTCTGGCAAGTACATAATTTATGGCTTAATTGATGGCAGAAATGCACGTTTCTTTACGCAATACATCAGGCAATAAAAGAAAAGAAAAATCTCTTTCCACAATCAAGTTCAAAAACCATTGGGTATTAACTGAGAGGTATCCCGTCAATCAGCCTGTTGTTTTTATTATTGTCAAGCAACTAATGAAGAACTCCTTTCATAATCACTAACAGATGAAACCCCAAAAAGGTGGACATCATCTCTAGGAGACCCCAAATAATCTATATATATTTCTTAAGACTGATAGTATGTGCTACGTAAATCTATATATTGGGTAGATGGATAAATGGATGAATGAATTGAAGAACAAACAAATGAACATAGAACATACGTGCTAAAGGCAGAGCAAGCCCAGAGCAATGCTGTGTTGGGGGTGGGGCCTAAGGGAAGTCAAAAAGGAAAGAGACATCATAGGGGAAAGAGATCTAAAAACAAAATTTGCATCTAATTTTGCTAGAACTATCCTATTAATAATTATTGAAACACAGGTGTCATCCCTTCATAATGAATACATTTCTGTAGTCTCTTTGTTTAATGATCCAAAGTTTTAAAAGCCCCAGTTTGGCCTTAAAAGGTGACCTAGACTTGGTTTGGTCTTCCCATTTAAAACCGTCAGGCATTTTTTCTCAATGCACAGCTGGCAAATTGCAGAGTTTCAATATTTGAACCAGACATGAACAACTTTATACATAACGAAACTTCAACTAAGCAAGTTCTCTGAACTCAAAGATTTCTCGCAAATTAGGCATGTCCTAGGAATCCACTCTTGCTAAAGCTAATGCTGAGTCGCCTTAGACAGTCAAGCCTGTGCATTTGAGGGTTTTGACAATGCTGAATGCTGAATTTGTCATTTTAAACATGAGTTCTGGTTATTTTAAGCTATTACTGTCTCCTTGATGGCACTGTAGAGAAAGAACTTCGGAGGGGGATTTTTATTCTCTCAGTGTTGCTGGCAAAAAAAAAAAAAAATACTCCTTTTATTTGTGGAAATTTCCCATTACCTAAAAAATGTATCCATTCCAAAAAAAGGATCTAATAATAAAAGTATTCATCAGTATATACAGAGTAGAAACCAACTATCCAGCTTAAATTATCATTAATCAAAAATTATTTGGGTTTTCCAAATGTCCCATAAAATGAACATACAATTCATCTGTTGATGGATGTACAGCCACAAACCGTTAACAACACACTCATGGATCTCTGTGATCAGGTGAGAGGTTGGTTCCTCAGTTGCCAGTGAGATGCAGCAAACTGGCAAAGGCCATTCTATGAATAACTACATGTCTCCAAGCACTGGGGACCTATTTGGATGATTTAAGATGCTCCCGAAAAGCCAAGATCCTAAAAATATGTATTCCACTGTGATGAATTCTACATTTGAGTCATTCCTTTGGATTAAGTAAGGGCTTTGGAATCTACACTATTGGGGAAAATGTATTCCTCCAAACTTCACATGGAGGGGTCTCCCTAGAATGGCGTATCTGGCTTCACTGAGACCCTCACTCACTCCTGCCGGTGGGAGAGTCTGGAAGAAAGAACTGGCCTCATCATATTCTCCCATCCTTCTCTTCCTACCTTTCAGCAAAAGACCCTCTGCAAGACAGAAACAGACCACTATGAACCCTAACTGTATTTTTTACATTATTTAAGTAAACTTTTTATTGGAGTATGACATACACAGAGAGAAGAATACACACAGGTCCACAGTACAATGAATTTGTATTGAGTAAACTTACTCGTGATACCACCATCAGATCGAGAAATTAAACATTACCAATAGCCACAAAGAATCCCTTGTGCCCTCTCTCAGTCATCCTCTCAAAAGTGGCTTTAAATACCAGAGATTCATTTTGCCTCTTTCTGAAATTAAATATAAATGAAATCCTAGAGTATTGCACTCCTTTTGTAGCTGGCTACTTTTGCCCCACAATTTATCTGTGAGAGGATACAGGTTGTTGCTTGTGGCTTTAGTTTTTTTAGTCCTGGCTGTATAATATTCTGTCACGTGAATATGCTACAACTTATCCAGACTGTTAAGGGAGAGTTGAGATACTAATACTTCGAGTATGGGGCTATCACAAATAATGCTACTATGAAAGTGCATGTGCCTCTTTTTGGCGCACACATGCACAAATTTCTGTTGGCTATATATTTTATTAATTGTGCTTTGACTACTGATGCAGATGAATCAATGGCGTTCCCTACCAGGGGGCTGTTTAATTTGTTTAGTTCATTATCTATTGAATGATACACTGCAGTATCTTCCATCCCTATTGATTGGTTCCAGAGTGGAATAAGGAAACATTACTGCCCACAGACAACTTGATCACAACTGTGCTCAGCTGGAGAAAGAATTACACATGCAGCCCAGTGGGCTCATTTAGCTCAGATGGGATTCCGTAGAAGAGAACAGCACCTGTTATGAACAGAAATGAGCTGCATGATGAGACTAGATTTGATGGAAGGGACCGGACTTTTCTGAGGGACACATTGAGCATGAAAGCTTCGGTCTCACCGGCTATCTTCCCAGCCAGAGGACTAATGCAAGAGACCAGCAGCATACATAAGACAGAAACACTGGCCACATTCTGTTTTGTGTCATTTGGGTTGTGTTGTTTTATTGCCTTTCTGTTTCGACAAACCAGTAGGGAAAGGGGAAACTGCCTCCAGCAGTGCCGGAGGTGCAGCAGAGCCACCCTCTGTCACAGCTGCCTTCTGAGTGGTAGAGAGGCCTCCCCACTCAGCAAGCCAGATTGAACAGACCAGACCAGCAGGGGCCTCTGTGATGGGTGTCAGTGGCAGGTCACAGCGACACAGAAAACTTTCAGTGAAGAGAACAACAGAGATCCCTTCTCCCACTAAGTGTTTTTCCATGGGACATTCTGCTTCACAGTGCTTCCATTTCTGACAAAGAGGAATGTACCGGAGCCCACTTACTTCCACAGGCCCCTTTGACAGGACCATGACCCGCTTTCTCTGAACGTGGGAGCATCGCTGCCGACTCAGCTCCTGTTGCAAACGTCAAACTCAACACTGTATCTGGCCATGAACTCTTCTAAGTATTATTCTGAAAATAACTTACAAACAACAAAATTAACGATTTTGAAATACTTATGAAAATGATTATCAATGTTAAAAAAAGAATTGCCATTTACAGATAGGCTAAGAGAATGCATGTGTATGTGTGTGTACATAGACACACACACACACACACACACACACTACCTCCACCACCACAAACAGGGCCCAGTACCCTCTCAGAAGCTGAGAAACCAGTCCTGATTCCTAGGTCTAGCACAGAAGAGGCCTAAACTCTAGATTAGTTCCTTCAACAAAGATTCATTCTAAATATTTATTGAGCACCTAATGTGTACCAAGAAGCTACGCTATTACCAGCAACAGAGAAACACTTCCTCCAGTTAGAGTTCTCTGCTCTGAGTAACCGTTTGCATAGGACTCCACTTCTCAGAGAGTGCCCTGTAGAACATTTTCCTTCAAGAAACTCCGCTGCAAAAGGATTTTGTGGTCAAGTAAATTTTGGAATTCCTGCCTGTCGTATCCACTCTGGGAGATTCACAATATATTGAAGGCTCTGAGAAGTTCTACAATAAATAAGCTTGTTTAATTTTCTTTAACCTAATATTTGCCAAACCTGTTTGATCTTGGAATTCTTTTTCATATAACACTGTAGTCCTGAACCACAATTTGGGAAATGATGTTATAAAAAGCCATTCGTTAAAGAGACCACATTAGCTCCTCCAGATGTCTTGATTGGAACTGACTTTGCTACAACCAAATGCACAAAAGAGGGCCCTGGGTGGGCAATCGTTTCCAAGGACTCACTGGGCAAATTTGCCCAGTTTATAAATAAGAAAGACAGCTTATAGTCCATAAAACTCAGTTTCCCTGTCTGTAAAATGTAGAGTACAATTAATATACCTACTTTGAAGAGTCATTGCATTAGACAGAATGTATGTTAAGTCTTTATATATAATAAATGATATCCATTACTAAATCTACATAAGCTACAGTCTCCCTTCATAAGAATTAATTCCCTAGACTAAAGATCCATCAAAATGATAGATGTACCTTTTACTGCTCATATTAGGGACCATAACCCTTAGGTCTACTAGCAAGGGAGGGAGATCTTGGCACACACAGGTAAAACTAGCTTCTTAGGAAGAATCATCTTCCTTTCATCAAAGCCCTCCTCACTTCCTAAAGGGAAACTGTTCAATAAAACTTTATGCAGTGATGGAAATGTGACTAGTGGCTTCCACATTGGACATTGCAGTTCTAGATGCTTTTTATTGTCATCAGGCCTTTCCTCTCTTCTTCCCAAATATGAGTCCTACCATTCAGGCAAAGCCCTGGCTCACCTGCATTGTGGCATGTCAACTTGCAATGGCTGCTTATAATTAGGGTTGATGTTGAACTGCCTTTTCCAGTTGATCTGAAGATTTCTGGAGAAGATATTCATGAAGATAAAACCATGGTGCAAGCATAGTGACCCATTTTCTCACCATTATTAACTTCTTTGGATTATGTTCCTGAAGGCAGCTATTAAAACGCAAATATGTTATGGATGAGTTGATACACTAAAACATTTTCAGTGAAGAATGTCTTTGTTCCACTAAATTCATCAACTCCATGGCAGACAACAGGGCCACAATGGAATGAGACAGAAGATAGATATGTCTTGATGGAAATAAATTATCAAGAGCATGGACAACTTGTCACACAAAAGAATAATGCAGTGGAATGGCTATTTGGGGAACAAAATACTGAAACAAGGTTCTGGGGACAACTTTTGAACCCCTTTGACACTGGTCCCACATGACTTCATTTATTTTTGTTTTATCCTCTTCACTGTGTAAGTCCTTGACTGTAGGAATCTCTAAATTCTATTTCTCTTTTATGCTCTCATCCTCAACCCCTCGTTTCCTGCCAAACGCATCACTTCTCAAGGCCTTGAAGTCAGGATAAACACAGAGGGCTTTGGAGTTTAAACACATCATCTGTGTCAGGCAAGACAATAACCGTCAGCCAAAGAAAGTGGTTTTTTTTTTTTTTTAAGTCTAAACCAAAATTGCCTTTATTCCTCTATCACTGCAATTTTCAATCTGCTTTTAGTTTGGGAGAGAATAATTTGATCTTAAAATGCTTTTAGTTTTTTTTTTTTAAGTGTACAATTAAATAATTATTAGTAAATTTACCAAGTTGTGCAGCTATTCAGATAAATCAGTTTTAGCAGATTTCCTTCCCCCTATTGAGACCCCTAATTCCCATGCCCAGCTACATTTCAAGCATGTCCCTCCCCTCCACAGTGCTCACCACATCCCTCAGATGTGGGTCTACCTCCCACCTCCCAAATCCCTAGTGAACACTACCACCGTTTGAGCACCATAGTGTTAATCAGTCAATATCAATTTGATGGCAAGTACAAGTGGGGCCCATTCTTCTGGTCTTGTGTCACCTCACTTCGAATAATGGGCTCAAGCTTAATCCCGGATAATATAAGCGGTGCTAGCTCACTGTCGTTTCTTAAAATTGAGTAATATTCCATTGTAAACATATGCCAAATTTTAATAATCCACTCATGAATTGATGGGCACTTGGTTGTTTCCATGACCTAGCAATAGTGAATTGTGCTGCCATAAACATTCGGGTGCAGATGTCTTTATTATAGAATGTCTTATGTTCTTTGGGGTAGATGCCTAATAATGCTATTGCTGGATCAAATGGTATTTCTATTTTTAGCTCTTTGAGGACTCTCCAGATTCTTTTCCATGGAGGTTGCACTAATTTGCAGTCCCACCAGCAGTGTAAGAGTGTTCCTGTCTCTCCGCAACCTCGCCAGCATTTGTTGTTTTGGGATTTTTTGATAGAGGCCAATCTCACTGGGGTTAGGTGGTATCTCATTGTGGTTTTGAGTTGCATTTCTCTAATGATTAGAGATGTTGAACATTAAAAAGCTTCTGCACAGCCAAAAAAACTGTCACTAGAGCAAATAGACAACCTACAAAATGGGAGAACATATTTGTTCTCTATAATTCCGATAAAGGTCTGATAACAAGAATCTACCTAGAACTCAAAAGAATTAACAAGAAAAAAATCAAACAACCCCATCTATAAATGGGCAATGGAAATGAACAGAAACTTTTCCAAAGAA
>CAUYRT010024211.1:0-18919 GCA_963574885.1 Lepilemur ruficaudatus | reverse complement strand
CAATTAATTTCTTTCTATTATTAGTAGAGGTGGGGTCTCACTCTTGCTCAGGCTGGTTTCGAACTCCTGACCTTGAGCAATCCGCCCGCCTCGGCCTCCCAGAGTGCTAGGATTACAGGCGTGAGCCACCGCGCCCGGCCTCAGAGCCAACCTTTTACAGAATTAACAAATCTTGAAAAAAAACTTATTTTTCTAAACTTCTACATAGACATGCTCAGTTTTTTTCCCACCATATACTGTTTCATTCTGCTTTGCTTCTACAAAAAACTATTTTTGGGGTACAGTGCACACTAACTGACTGAAGGGCACACTTACAACTTTGACTCAAATTGCACAGAAGCAAATTATGTAACCAAAACCTATGTGCCCCTGTAAAATTCTGAAATTAAAAAAAAAAAAACTATCTTTCCCCCGGCTTCTCTGTAACTTTCATCATTTGATGAAGACACTGTAATTCTTTCTTGCTCTCTGAATGAATCTGAAGAAATGAAAATGGGGTTACACCTCTGAGTGATGTACAACAGTACTACTGACATCACCCAAAATGATCATAAAATTAAATATTTTGATAGTGAAAGGCTTTTGGTTTGCCTGTTTTGTTGTTTCCAACTATGCGTTACCAGGAGGAACCTCTAAGTCAAATGCCAGGAAAACACCAATAATTCTTTAGCATTTCCCCAATTCTCTGTTATCTATTCTGCTTTCCATGAAGTAGCAGAAAATATCTTTGATATGCTTTGTTCAGACATGTGGAGTATTTAATTTTGTAAGGACAATCCAAGCTGAGAATTCTTTGATCCTCAAAGCCAGCTATTTTCAATATTTCAAAAAGCCTGTACATACATGTACCTGTACTTTGGCCATCCTAAGAGTGAAAATATTTTTCCTTTTTCTACTGGTATTTTACCAGGCCTTCCTAAGTTAACTGGCTATCTCATGCTGATCAGATATTCAGACATATGTCATTAATAAAAATCGAAGAGTTAATTGTGATTACTTAATACATGTGGTCTGAAAAATCAATCAAAATATGAGGTCCTTGGAGCAAAAATAACAAAAGTGGTCTTTTACTATTGGTATATATGTATATATATTTTTTTAATTTTATTTACTTATTTATTTTTTATTTCAGAACCAGTGATGCTGTTATTTAAAAAATAGCAACGACAGAGTCCTGGGCCCACTGACTGGAGTAGTTCTATCACTGCTGTCAGAAACCCCAGAGAATGTTGGTTCCCTAACTCAGTTAAACATTTACAGGTCAACTTTCAATTATGTTTTGGGGGTTTTTGTTGCCAGTTCAGTTCTCTGTTCCTCAATCTTTGCAAAATGTAGAAGTCATGGGAGGTGTTAAGAGGGAACAAGTGTTTCATATCACATCTTCTTCCTGCTACAAGCTGGGCTAATAGCGCCAGAACTGTTTCTCTCTTCTACTGTTTCCAGTTCTCCTTAAAATCAAAATGAGACCTTCCCCCGAACTACTGCCCTTATAAAATTAAATATTCCAGGTGTCTGAACAAAGCCAAACTAAAAGGGACACTTTAAACCAATAACCTTTAAAAACAAACTAACTCAGCCTCCAAATTAATCCCCTTTGGCCATGTAGGACAGCCCCGGGACAGGTGCAGGGCATGCCTTCCTAGAGGCTGTCTGCTCCTCAGTGAATCTGACCTTTTCCAGCTGGTAGCTCTGGCACCTCACAAATCAGTTGTCAGTAGGCTGAATGCCTGCTTTCCCATCTGCACTTTCCAAATGGCTCGTGATGCCAAGGGCTGAGATATGACCTGGCTCTCTGATGAGAACATGCCTCCCAAGTGACATGCCAACTTTCCCTGGAAGCATTGCTAAATGAATTCTCTGAGCTCCCTCCCCAACCTCCCAGTCATGGTTCATGCTTCCTTCCTTCCTTCCACTTCCTAATGCCACCTCCTCATCCTGTCCCTCCAACACCATGTCCCTTCAGTCCAAACTCCTTACCCGCTTTCATCAACCACTGACCCCTGCCCGGCCTTAAATACCAACTTCGAATCCAAAGGGCATAATTCCAACATTGTAGAGCTGGTTTGAAGCGATCTTTATGAGGCCTACCTGCAGGCAGCTCAGTTATGGCTTTTCCCCTTGCCTTCTCCAGCTTCTCCCTTACCCAGGGAAATTCCTGGAGGGAATCTAGGAATGCGTCGAATGCTTTGGGACCCCTGGAAGGTAGGATATCCAGCAGCAACATTGTTTTCCGGAGGCCTGTGGCTTGAGCTTGGATTTCTTGAACGTGGCTTTCAGTCAAGATTCCTTCCTGGTAAAGGTACTGAAGAACCAGTCCCTCTACCAAAACCTCTGCACCCAGCTCCAGGCGAAGTGAGCGAAGCACTTGTTTGTCTCTGGAGTCCATTTCTCCCTGGAAAGAGACACAATCACAGCTCCGATTACAGGAATGCTGACGTGACCCTAAAGATAGTGTCACTGCCATGTAAGCTCCTTAAGGTCAGGCACATCTTCAAACCTTAGCAGAGTGCCAGGCCACAGTGTTTAACACATGGTTGTTAAACCAAGCCAAGTTCATCTCGAATGTTTCTGAACATAATGAATAACACTGAAGATGAATCATCTTTTTTTCTGTTTTTGCTTTTCACACACTGGAGTCCTACCTCAATTCCTTGTTCAATAAAGAGATGCCGGGCAGGGGAAAGAGCAGGTCAGAGACCCCGCTTAAAAAGTATTTTTTTAATTTGAGGAATACAGAACAGCATTAATTTTATTATAACATGTTGAAGAAGAAACAGTGGTTTTATTTCAAGTGCTGTCTTCATCAGCACTTGCCCGCTACCACCGCTACAGAAACTGCTAACGTGGAGGTTTTGATCATGGACATTTGCGGAGTCTGATCAGCAACAGGAATCGGGGAGCGGCAGAAACCAGCAGGGACCGAATTTAAAGATCCTTTTCACTAAGAGAAAACCATCACCTTCAAAAAAAATATTAAATGTTTGTATCTAGTCTACAATAAACCTTATACAATATACAGACAGACTCCATTCCTTCCCACCAAGAATTCAGAATCTCCATCGCAACACGGCCGTGGCCACACATGCATAAAACATTTAATGGGATTTTTTTTTCCCCAAAACAAAACAAAACAAAAAAACCTCACACCCCAGCACAGGTCAGTAGCACGATGTGAAAGCTCAGTTCCACGACCACTGCATCAGTGAGCTGTTGTGTGGCTGTGTGTAGGCAATGAAGGTTAAGTGGCAGGGGGGAGGGATAGGGGTGGCGGCAGATGGGGCTTCAGACACCCATAGGGCAGTACAACCACGGCTGGGCGACACCCGATCCTCCCCTTGCAGTCCTCCGTAAAGTTCGGGAGGTGGCAGGTGAGGAGGAGGGTGTCCACATTTGGCTATGAGCGCCCATTTGAAACTTTTTAAAAATCCCCTGCACGGGCAACTGAAGCCCGCGTGTATCACAAACAGGAAGAACTACGGCAGATTTCTGGGGCAACTTGACTGGCTAAAGGGGGGGTTCTGGGAATGATCTTCAGAGCGGACCGAAGGGAGAGCGGGCCGCCGGCTCCACCACCACCACCCCGTCCCCAGCCGGGCTCGGAATGCGGCAAGCTGGGGGGCGGGGAGGCCACACAGGGCCCAGGTTGCAGACTCCACAGCGCGGGACTTTTGAGAAAAGATGGATTCCTGTTACTTACGTCTGCAAACACGTATCTTTGGGAGGGAGGGAAAAACTGCAACCGGAATCCACACAGTTAGGGAACCTGTACCATAAGCACCATTTTTGTTGAAGGCGAAAGCCCCGGACAGGAAGTAGTGTCGCCATCTTTGTTGAGGGCAAGCACAGGAAGTGCTCTAGCCATTTTATTGGGTACCCAAGGGTCAGAGTGAAGCTTTTTCCGCCATGTTTTCTGTGGGTAAACAATTCAACCGGAATTATTTTAGCAAAGGAGTAATTGGTTTTTGAAAAGAAGATAGACAAATGGCCAAGGAATATGTGAAGAAATGCTCAACGTCACTAATTTTCAGAGAAATGCAAATTAAAACCGCAATATCACCTTAATTCCAATTGATTGTCTGGGCTTTAAAAAATAAAATTAAAACACATTTAAATTAAAAAAAAAAGTATCACCTTACCCCGTCAGAATGGCCATTATAAAAAATCAAAAAACAATAGATGTTGGATTGGATGCAGAAAGAAAGGAAGGTTTATACACTGTTGGGGGGACTGCAAATTAGTACAACCTCTATAGAAAACAGTATGGAGATTCCTCAAAGAAATAAAAGTTGGCTTACAGTACGACTCTGCAATCCCTCTACTAGGTACCTACCCAAAGGAAATGAAGTCATTTTATCAAGAAGATACTCACACTTGAATGTTTATTGCAGCACAATTCACAATGGCAAAAACTTTGAATCAGCCTAAGTGTCCATCAATTTATGAGTGGATTAAGAAAATGTGGTGTATATATACACCATGGAGTATTAGTCACAAAAAGCCACGAAATAATGTCTTTTGCAGCAACTTGGGTGGAATTGGAGACCATTGTCTTAAGTGAAGTAGCTCAGGAATGGACAAACAAGCACCACCTGTACTCTCTAATAATTGGAAGCTAGAGCACACATGGACACAAAGAGATGTAAAGGTCATAGGAAATCAAGAAGGGGGAGGGATGGAGAAAAGGTTAAAAACCTACCTATCAGATATTAATACAATGAACACTATTCTGGTGAAGGGCACACTAAAAGCCCCAACTTAAGCGTTATAAAAGGTATCCATGTAACAAAAACATTTTTACCTCCTTAATATTTTGAAATTTTTAAAAACACATAAATTTTTTTAAAAGGAGTAATTGGATCATTGCATTTTAACACAGTAACTGCACCAAGGCCTTGCACATAATTCACATAATAGGCAGCTCAAAAGTCACCCTAGTAGAGGTCAGCCCTCCTTCCCTTCCTTCTCTTTAAAATGGCAACACATGTGCATTCATCTTCTACATTTCCCATTCCCTTTACCAGCTTTATTTTTATCAATAGCACACATCACCATCTAACTAAAGCTTTTACTGATTCATTTGTTTGTCGTCTGTTTCCCTCCACTAAAATTCATTTCTTTACATCAAGCCTTCCTGCCTGCAAGGAGTTTGCAAGTCAGTCAGTCAGGATTCCGTTGCTGCACTCAGTGGGCTCCTCTAAACAGAAAGGGGTTTGTCAGAGGGAATTGGAGACATTCAAAATCATTAGAAAGGCTGGAGAAAGGTTGAAAATCCAAGGATGACTCCCTAGACAACATCAGCTCCTGGCCACAATAAGGAAGATGGAGTCTTCCTGGAAGCCACCATTCCACATGTAAGGAGCCAACCTCCTCCTTACACCATCAGAGCAACTAACTGAACAGAAGAACACTGCTACAGAAAAGCCTTTGTCTCCACAGCTGTATTTGTCAACGGCCACAAAACAGCACCTGCAAATCTTGCTCTGCCGCATGCAATTGGTGAGACCAATTTTGCAGGCAGAACATTAGCAGCATGAAGTCTGGGGCATGTAGTTTGTAGTTTTCCAGCTTCTGAAACATAGAAAGATGTACTAAAAATAAGGAAGGGCTGTTCCTGAAGACCAATCTACTATATCAACCACATTATCAATTTGGAAAGCAAGACAAAAATGCATGAACCAAATATAGAGACACAAGAATGTCAAATTGAATGTCCTTCCTCAAATTCCTTTGTGAAATGAGGCAGCTGACCAGTAAATACATTCATTGATTCATTTTCAAATCAATTGGATGCTATATACAGAAAGTCATATGCCTGCTAAAAACTGTACAGAAAAAAAATCTCCTCAAATATCATTATCAAATACCAAATATCTACAAAGGTTTTCACAACCAGCATCTCTGGTGGAAGATGAAAATATCTTTGTAAGCAAAGCAGTGGAGAGCAATTCTAAACTTCCTCTTCAAAACCTTCTAACAATTTTATCCAGTTTACAGTCTTATTATGCCACTATACCATTTAATTACACCATTAGTGACAGTGTTTTTACATATGCAGCAAGTGTTATCATTACAGTCATGCACTGCACAATGGCATTTCAGTCAACAATGGACTGCATGTGACAGTGATCAGAGAAATAGGTTATACCATACAGCCTAGGTGTGTAGTAGGCTATACCATCTAGGTTTGTGTAAGTACACTCTGTTTTGTTCATACTATGATGCATTTCTTAGAATGTACCCCCTTGTTTAAGCAAAGCATGAATGTGTTGACATTTTGCATGTGTAAAGACTGTGGAATCAGAGTGGCCAATTGCCTTAGCCAAAATCTCACAGCTAATGTAGCGCAAAACCTGAATTCTAACCAGGCTCCTCTGATGTCATGCTCTTTCCAGAACACCACACCATCGTATCTAGTGAGAGTCTATTGTTCCAATGACAGCTAAATAGTACTGGCAAATCACCCTGATGCCACCTCCCACTCTTCAGTTTCAGGTACTCTCTTTACTCCCTTCCTCTTCCTCTTTTGCTCTACAATTTTTGTCCTTTTCTATGTGAGGTTTCCCTTCTGTGTGTGGATAAGTGTTAGCAGCATTCTCTCCATCCAAATAAAGTGCAGACCTCTTGCAACTCTGCCAATAGTGGAGGATTATAGGTTGAGCATCCCTATTCAAAAATTTCAAATCAGAAATGCTCCAGAATTCGAAATTTTTTGTGGGAAATTCCACACCTGGTCTCACATCATGGGTCACAGTCAAAACATAGTCAAACCTTTGTTTCATGCACAAAATTATTTAACATATCATAATAAATTATCTTCAGGCTATGTGCATAAGATGTATATGAAGCATAAATGAATTTCATGTTTAGACATAGATCTCATCCCCAAGAAACCTCGTTATATATATACAAACATTCCAAAATCCATAATCTGAAACTCTCTGGTGCCAAGCATTTTGGATAAGGGATATTCAATCTATACTAACTTTTTGGAGAGGAAAAATGCATGTTTTCTTCCAATGTAAATTTTGACAATTTTCAAACATATAGAGAAGTAGAAACAAATAGCACAATAAGCACCCATAGAAAATTGAACATTTCTTGATAAAACTTGTAAAGATTTGAGATCTCCTGAGAACTAGAAGGTGAGCCTTGCCAATGATGTCCTGGAGGAGGTGGAGAGTCAACAGTAAGATCCATGAGGGTCACAGAAGAGAAGAAAAGAAGGCAAGAGACCACATGAGGAGAGTTAGTGCAGTCCCTAAGGGGCGAGGCATCCTATGGCAAACAACATGAGAGGCTGGCCATTAAGAATCTGACTTAAATCCATAAGATGAAGCTCTTGCCCATCAAATTCCTCTTCCTGTGGCAAATGTAGATTAGTGTTCATGCTGCCTCATAAGCAAACAGGCTGGCTCTGATTGACTAGCCAAATGCCATCACCCAGCCTTTTCCAGGACCACCAGCCCACCTTAGCATACAGCTTTCTCATCAGCACACCAAACGTTCAGTTCCACTTACATATCTAAGGCTGGAGGGCCTTTAAGAAGCCAAACACAGATCAGACTCACTGTCACAGGTGGTTACTCCTCCACTCTCACCAGTTCCTCTCTGTAGGCTGGACTTGTGCCCCCACAGAGGATTAAGCACCTGTTACCCAGTGGTAACAAATCCAATTTCAAGAAAGACAAATATTTTCCTTTTTCTCTCTCCCCTAGCATGTTTACTTGTATCAAGATATACCCATGTGAGTTTTCAAAAGAAAGAGTCAAAAAGAACAAATGTAGTATTTTTCTGACTTTCAATTGGTCTTTGGTTTTGCAACCTTCAAAAAAATAAATCAAAGGAGTTGGGTATTTTTGGTTCTTCCTGTTTCATTGATGTGAAAATTAAGTCATGGGGAAAACAGATTCTTTTCAAGCATACTTGAAACATTTACAGAAATAGATCATGAATTAAGTCACAAAGAAACTTCAGTAAATTCCAAGAAATCAATAGCATACAAACTATGTATTCTATCATGATAAAATTAGAAATTTTAACAAAAGGATAGCTTTCATAAATCCTGTAAGTTTGGAAATAAAACAACTCTTAAACCTTCGAGTTAAAAAAAAAAAAAAAGAAAGCACATCTAACTAATAAAGTATAAAAAGAAAGAAAAAATACTTCACAGTAGAGAAACTTGGCAGACATCACCTTAACCAAACGATCAAGGGTAAACATCACCTGTAATAATAAGTCATGGAGATATCATGTACTCCAATATGATATGATAAGAAGGGCATATCACCTTCATGATATCCTTCCCCAAAATTCATAACCTTAGTCTTTTCATAAGGAAACATCAAACAGACTCAAATGGAGAGGCATTCTATAAATTATCTGACAAATACTCTTCAAAAGTGCCAAGGTCATGAAAGCCAAGGAAAGACTGAGAAACTGTCACAGATTGGAGGAGACTAAGAAGATGTGACAATTTGAGGAAAGGAAGGAGCAAGAGAGGGAGGATGAGAGGAAGAAAGAAGGAAGAAAGGGAGGCTAAGAAGGACTTTCCCATATCAGGTAGAAATGAAAACTTCTGGGCCTAAATTCCTATTCTCCATTTCATTTTAGCTATTTTCTTGACATATGCCATAGAATTCCATATGGTCTCCATTCCCCATACCTTCCCCAAAAAGATAATGTCAGAATTTGTCAAAAGATATATAGATATCTATTCTTGTAACTGTAAATCCTAAAACAAAAAACAAACAAACAAAACCCTTGGAATATACAAGTGTCTCCTTTCTCTGTAACTTTTAGTAAGGTATTGTGCTGTAGATAATATGATCTGCATCATCTGCACTAATCAATTATTATTTTACTAAGTTATGAATTGTGATGATTCCTTTAATTCTCTGCTATCTCATTTTATCTTAGATTAATTATTGCTTATTGTAAAAATCCTGAGACTATTTACAAAAACCTAAGTTGAAGGTCTTTTAAAAGAGCCAAATACATTAGTATGCAAATTATCACATACTAATTTAATATTCTAAACAATTCTAGAAGTCTGAAATATTATACTATAGGAGTTTAGTGATTGATAAATACTAGGATTATTACAATTATTCATAATCAACAGCAACAAGTTTTTAATTAAGCATTGATTACATGCTAGGGATAGCTAGGCATAACCTCCTGAAAGAAAGATACAGTCTCTGTCTTCATGGAGCTTGGAGTCCAACAGAGGAGATAAACATAAACAAGGAAGCAAATAAAAAGTAATAATTACAAATTGCTATAAGTCCAATAAAGGAAAAGTGCTTTGATAGAAAAAGTGGTCGGGGCCTAGGAGAGCAGAGCTGATTTTGATCAAGTTTCAGAGGAAGCCTCTCTGAGAAGGTGATCTCTCCTATTTTTCTTCAAAAAGACTGACAGTAGTTATAAAACTGTACTGTACACATTTAAAAGATGGATAAAAAAATTAAGAATTTAAGGTATTAGGACACATAAAGATATTAGGACATGCTCAAATAAATTCTTAGTTTCCTGGCACTCACAGTGAAACGAGAACCTACCCTTCGTGTTATCTGGGTCTCATATCTCAAAGAAATAAAATCACACTAAGTCATCTAAAGGAACTAACATTTCCCTGACACTGATTTTAAGCAAGAATTTATTATGTATGTGTTCTTTATATAAGGAACATCAGATGAGTTAATATACTGTGATTTTCTTGTGATATTTTGCATACGATGCTAAAATGTTCTTCAAATAACATTTCTGATATTAACCTAATACAAAGCACAAGATAATGCCAGTGACTTTCTGGTGATATGACATGCACTGACTGAACGAAACTAGCAAATGAATGCCATTTAGATTCTGTCAAGTACTAAGTAACAATCCAACTTACGTATCGTGGATGGCAAAATTTAATAGTTAAATTCTCTGCTGAATATCTACCGGGCTAACTTTGCATACCATTGATCAAAGAGCAATCCATACACTTCAGATAGCAGACATAAAGGGGACTGACAACATTTTGTGGTGAACAAATTAGGAGCTAACCTTCTATTTTTGTTCAAGCAGAGTGACATAGAAGAAGGCTGCACTGGTACCAAAAAAGAGGGCCAAGGTATTTCTTAATGAGCAACAAAAAAAATTTGAAACTGTTTAAGAATATGGTCAAGTATTTAGAGACCATAGAATTTGACATCATAAATCACAAAGAAATTATTTTGAGACACCCTCTCCCATCCCTGAAAAAAAAAAAAAAAACACCACCCTTGAGTATTTCCATTATCAACTGACCACACTGACTACAAAAGAACTTCACCATGGACCCTACGGAGGATTTCTTTCCAAGCAGAATTACATCATCATGGGTCTGCCAGGATGACTTATCAGTAAATGTACCAAGTAGTCGAATGAACTAGGCTTTTATCTGGGGTTATTTAATAAAGTCCTTTTAAAAACTAGACAATGACTGCTAAATATAACGATTTGTATTTCAACATGATTGATGCTAGGCTGTTCTTTCTGACAATAATCCGCCAAAAGCTTTAGCTGCATCTTAATAAAGCAAATACAGCCATGAGCCCAGAAGAGCGTGCTTCCCTTCCTTCCCCTTTGTGCTGATAAGTGGGCATGCATCCAACTCACATACCAGCCATACAGGAAGTATAGAATTCTTAACAAATAGTGGATATTAGTGTGAAACTGGAGACTGTGTTTGATTTAACAGGGGGAAAAAATAAGCCATTAGAAGTGCTGATGGATTCTCTATGTCTCTTCTCTTTACATAAAGGGAATTTGAATGCTGGGATGCTTGGAGTACCAGTTGACCAGCAGTATGATATGGGCTGAAATGTTTCTCTTTACCCAGAGAAGTTCTCCCACTGTCAAGAAGTAGATGGGAGGGAAAAGACAGAAGGAGTTATGGACTGTGGCCTCCTTCACCAAATCTGTTTGACACACATGGATTTCTCTTACTGGCCTAAGAACATCAGATGTGCAGAAGGAAAAGGAAACTTCTGAGTGGTTTGTTCTCCCTCCCTAGTTTGGACTACTTTTCCTTGGGGCAGAGAATTAGTTTTCCATTTTTGTGGTCTCTACCCAAATAATCTAGTACCATGCACACAGTATGTACTCAACAAATGTTTGACCAACAACATGACTGTCCTGTTGATTTCATTTTACACACAGTGCCTAATATGGTGCCTTACAGTAAGCACTCAAAAATGTGGGATGAATGAATCAGTGTAAGACCAGTGTATTATAACCAGACATACTTTTGGTCCTCATTTGTGTGTACTAAAGAATGTGAAAAAGTCAAAAATTGCTATCAATTTATTTTCATGTGGCTAATTCTACAAGGGTTTTATTTTATTACTGTAAAGTTTTGTTATGAGTCATATTTTAACAACACTCCTAGAAACTCTTCTCTTTTCTAACTACACTCCTTTTCCTAAGTACTCTCAACCAGCCTACTCCATTAAATATTCCCTAAAAGTAAAAATCTCCCAAATGTTTAGCTCTGACCTCATGTATCCAGTGTTGTCTACTTGACATTGCCACTGGTGGTCAATAGGCCACTCAATCTTTCCAAAACCGGACTCTTGGTTTCTATTGGTTTTCCAAGACCATTCTTCCCATGATGCACATCCTGCAAGCATAGCAGTACATTATCCAAAACAGCATTTTTAAAGTTAACTAGTTATTAAACGTCTGAATTGTCTGTCAAACCTATAAAATGATTATGATATGTTTTCTAAGATTCAGCTCTTCAAGGTTAATACTTCTTAACAAAAATTTATTTTTACATATAGAAGGGTTGTGTTCTTAGAAGGATCAAGTGAGCTAGTGCATGTGATATCTCTTTGGAAAAAATATAAAATATTACACAGAATGTGCAATATCATATAATCACAGAATTCTGGAAATGGAAAAGAACTAAGAAATGTCTTCTAATTTCACAAAAGTTAAAAAATGAAGCACAGAGAGGCAAAGTGACTTATGATTGCAGGATGACAATCACAATGAAATTACATTGTTTACCAAATTTAATTCTCCATCTGAAACTCAGCCATGGTCTCTTCAACCATTTTACCTGAGTTAATACACATGGTTTCAAACTTTCAAAATAAGGCCAAATTTATAATATTGATGTGCACATATGTTAATATTTTCTAGACTTTATATTTTATTTTATTTAACACTTTCCAAGGTTACCAATCTCCCATATTATAAGCAATAGACATCTTTTCCCCTTAATGTCTCCAGGAAAAATAAAACCAAAGAAATTACTATTTATTCTTCATAAATAATCTCTTCAAAAATTGTCACCGATGCAGCTATAACATATGGCACATGCAAACAGAAAGGATTCTGCTGATGGACACCATCAGTGGCTACTTTTTTCCCTCGTGGTTCTCAACAGGAAGTACCAACATTTGGAAATATGTGAAGATTTTTTTGGTTGTCATAATGACGAGGGAAAGCACCTGGCATTTGGTGTCTGGAGGACAAGGATTTTAAATGGCCTGTAATCCGAGGGATAGTTCTATGTAAAGAACTGTGTCACCCAAAATCCCAAAAGCTGCCTCAGACAGCAGAAAAATGACTACAAGCATCTGCCTACTTGAGGTAACTCCTTTTAATTATACATGAAGCATTTTTTGAAATTTGGAACTTAGTCCGTTTGGGCTGCTATAACAAAATACCATGAACTGGGTGGCTTATAAATAACAGAAATTTAATTTCTCACAGTTGTGGAGGCTGGGAAGTTGAAGATCAAGGCCAGCAGATTTGATGTCTGGGGAAGACCCACTTTCTGGCTTATAGATAGCACCTTCTGGCTGTGTCCTCACATGGTGGGAGGGGTGAACTAGTTCTCTGGGGCCTCTTTCTAGAAGGTCACTAATCCCACCTCATGAAGGCTCCACCCTCATGACCTAATCACCCCCCAAAGACCCACTTTCTAATGTCATCACATTGAGGATTAGGTTTCAACATAGGAATTTGGGGGTGGGGGAGAACATAAGCATTCAGACCATGACAGAAACTTTTAAAAATAAAGAAGACATTTATCAAAATGGCCAAAAATCTGGAATAAACATGGTGGAGTTTACCAAATATTTAACATTAAATATAGTTTCAAAATTTCTGGCAACATAGTGGAGGAGAGATCCTGAAACCTAATGCTACATAATGTTAAAAATAGAAGATAAAATATAAAAGTTACTCTTCTGTGAACAGATGATCCTACAGAAAAATCAGGGAATTGTTCTGAGACCATAACTAGAGTGGGAGCATGAGTCCAGGGAGGTGACTGAGCTCTGTAGCACCTGATAGACCCACCTACAGATTATAGGGCTAGAAATTCAGCAGAAGTGAGTGGAGGTGGGGAGGTAGTCAGGGGGAGGCAAAGGCTAGAGACAAAGCCTTGGACCTGTGGAGGATGGGGAGCTGCATTGGAGACCATCAAGCCAGGGTATGCAAAGGACTGTACCCTCGGCAAAAAGGGTTGATTTATTGATATAATAACAGTGCAAGCCTGGTGTTGACTCACTGTGTCTCCTCAGTGGGCTTTTGGGGACAGCCTAACTCAAGTGTGGTCTTCTTCTGCATTGACCCAGTTCTGCTCCTTTTTTTCATACCTTATAGTTCTTGTCTGGCTGCTTTCTATTCATGTCAGAGCATTTTCCATTTCTGTCAGCAATGATTTAAAGTATGGGATTATCTAGTGCTGCACAACAAACTGTCCCAAAATGTAGTGGCTTGAAACAACAACCATTTTTATTATATTCCATGACTTTGCAGGTTGGAAATTTGGTCAGGGCTTGGCTGGGTGATTCTTCTGCTCTATGCGGTGTTGATTGATTGGGGTCACTTGGTGATATTCATCTGATGGCTTGTCTGTCTTTCTTCCCAAGCTTGACTTCTCAGCAGGGACAACTGAAAGCCTGGGCCCAGCAGGACTCCTCTCCTCCTCCACGTAGTCTCGGGGCACTTCTCCTGTCCTCTCCAGCAGGGTGGTCAAATGTCTTACTTGGCAGCTCAGGGCTCCAAGGGACCAAGGCAGAAGCTGCTGGTCTTCTTGTAAGCCACCCTGAAACTGCATAAAGTCCCTCTGTCACACTCTACTGGTTAAAGCAGTCACAGCCCAGATCCAACGAGAAGGGAAATAGACTCCATGTCTCAATGGGAGGAATGTCAAAGAATTTACAGCCATCTTTAATCTGCCACAGATACAGAAACTTCATTAGCCATATTTTTATAGCTTAGCTATTTGTGTTCCTATTTCCTATTACTTTAATCTATTTAATTTCTGAACTTCAAGAAATGTCTCTCTCCTTCATTCTGCATAAGCCTACTACAGCTGACTGGGCAAAATACTACAAATTTATTAGAAACAGCTATTTGTAAGCCCTACCATAACGCATGGCCCATTGAAGTCACCCAGTGAATACTGGGTGGACAAATGACCAGATGAAGTAGTGCCCTCTTTTTATGGCATGGAAACAATTGGAAGATGTATTAGGGTTCTCCAGAGAAACAGAACAAACAGGAGATGGATGATCTAGATTAAATATTGACACAGACATAGACATAGATATATGAGAGGGGATTTGTAAGAAGAATTGGCTCGTGCAATTGGAGAGATTGAGAAGTCCCGTGACAGGCCATCTGCAAGCTGGAGACCCTGGGATGCTGGTAGCGTGGCTCAGTCCAAGTCCAAAGGCCTCAGAAGCAGAGAAGCCGATAGTGTAACTCTCCGTCTGAGGCTGAAGGTCTGAGAACTCAGGAGGCTGCTGGTGTAAGTCCTGACATCCAAAGGCCAGGGATCCTGGAGCTGTTGTCCGAGGGCAGGATAGGAAGAGCGTATCCCAGCCCTAGCAGATAAATTGACGTAAATTGCCTTTTCCCTGAAGTGGTTCTCTCTGGGCCCCCAGCAGATTAGATGGTGCCCACTCACACTGAGGGCAGATCTCCCCTACCTAATCCACTCAGGCTCACACGCTAATCTCCTCTGGACATGTCCTCACAGACACACCCCAAATTAATGCTCTACCAGGTTTCTAGGAATTCCTTAAGGCAGTCAAGTAGACACCTAAAATGAACCATCACAGGAGGTATTTATAGACAGCTCCTGTTTCTGCAGGAAGTAAGTGAGGTCTGCCATGAAGCATCTCCTCCATTTCACATGCTATTTGCTCAATGCTCACAGTCTGAGTTACCACTGCAAATTTCTTCCCCAGTTCAAAATGGTTTAGCAGTTCCACAGTGGTTCAAATGGTCCACTAGTACCAAACTGGACTGAACTCATCACTCTCTACTTTCATGTCTCACACCATGATCACGATCCTCTAAGTCAGTCGTTCTTAAACTTTGAACTACATCAGAATCACCTGTGGGGCTCGAGAAAGCAGAGCCCTGGCCCCCAGCTCCAGAGTTTCTGACTCAGTAGGCCAAGGATGAAGCTCAAGAATTTGCATTTCTAGTTCATCTGGGAACCACTATTTTAAGTTATGCCAATAAACAACATATTTCCATCCACATTGAAATTACTTGAGATGGATTTCTATAATCCTGCTTTAAAACTAGAACACAGGGATTGGTGACTTCTAATCCAGATGTCAGATTTATGCCTTCCATAAAATTCATTATCTGAAACCTTTGTGTTGAGCTGCTTCATTTAGAAAATAGAACTATGAGCTATTGTCGGAGACTCACATGAAAATTAGTTACCAACTGCCGATTAGTGCTTTGCAAAATAATTAGCATTAGTGTTGCAGGTAAGATTCTATTAAGTGCTTTTCATTTCATAATTCTTCATTATACTGAACAAAGAAGAGTTTTTTTGCTCCTGTGTAGTCCAGAGCTGGTTCTGTTGCTTAGCAATGAGCTCCGTACCATTGCATTCTTGTGTTTTCCTCTTCAAAAAAAGAACAGTGTGCCAGGTGCTTTTTAACTTTACCACAGTGCTCCCATAAAGAAGGATTCATAATCATTTTGTATTTAATCCAGCAGACTAAAAATTCTCAAGATGAGAAGCTTTCTTTCAGGATTTTGAAAAGGCACTGTGCTCTTTCTTCAAAGTGAAGCTCTATGATTTCCAGTCATTGAAGTAAGTTCTGGAGGGATTCGCCTTTCTGACAAAGATCCATCCATCAGTTCATGCAGATTTCAGAGTGCTAATCAGCTGTGGGCTGGGCAAGCGGAGGATTCAAAAGACATGTAAAAGAATACCTGTGGACACATTGTATATGCTGTAAAGCAGCAGGGTTAGATATTATTAAGACAGTGTCTCCTGTGGAAGATCTATGATGCATGAAAAAGATAAGATTAACCTGGAAGAAACGGTCGCAAACTGTGTAAGACAACACGCAGTTAGCTCAATTACGAGGCACTCAATGAAAAGCCTTTTAAGAATTCAGAGAGGGTAGAAACTAATAAGGAGAAGGGCTGGCATTTATCAAGTGCCTCCTGTATGCTAGGCACTTCAAATGCATTATCTTGTCAATAGTCACAACAGTCCTGTGAAGTTGGAATTATTATCATCCTCATTTTCAGATTAAGACGGCAAGTCTTAAAGGTTAATTAGTTTGCTAGTAAACAAACCCCGGTCTGGGTTAAGAAAAGGAGCGCATCAAGGAGTGTGGCTGGTTAGAGACCCACCCACTACATTGTCCTTTCCCTAGGGTGTCTTTGCATTATTCATAAACACAGGGCCGAATTCCAGGCCCCCTGGTCCTCAGGGAAAAGGCCTAAGCTTTAATTCATGCTTATACACCTTTGTGAATACCTATCCTTTCAGCCAACAGCAAGTCCCCTGGGATGAAGATAAAGGAAGGACCATTTCTTTTTATATTGTCTTTGAACAATGAGTTCTATAGAGTGATAGATGATTTGCATAAAAGTATGTTGACCTACAAAAATGCACGTCCTGTTTTCATAACAGCAGAATCACATCAACCTTCTAGATATGGATTGTTTAGCATTTCTGTCCAAACAGCCTTTTTCCTTGATTGCATTTGCCAGTGAATGATTTTGATTCAACTATTTCTTGAATTTTACTTCCAACCCTGTCTTAAAGTGCTCCAGACTCTTCAAATAACAATACCTGGATATAATTTCAACCCTGACACCCTGTCCCAAGTCCTCATACGAAAACACAAAATAAGTAGTCATGTTTTCCAGGAGGCTTTTGAAACAAAAGATAAGACTGGCTGGGTGCCCTCATTACCAGACTTGGGGTGGGGGATGTGTTATATATTTTTTATGAGATGGTCATTCAGGTGCAGCCGCAGGAGAGACCCAGGGAAACAAATTTTATTATACTCACCGGTCCTGGAGACAAAAGGCACACCACGCCACACAGGGCCACATGGGAAAGACACCAGGGTAGTCAGGAGGCAGGAGACAGGAACTACAGGAAAACATTAGGCCATTGCCTAATGCTTATTGGGAAAGGAAAGGCAAGACAGGGCAGGGTGAATGGTTTAGGAGTGGCAAGTTTGGATAATTTCAGTGGCCTCTAAACTATAGAGGTGGTCCTTATTGCCTGGTACACAACCCCAGCATAATTAGGGCAGAGGAATATTTTCTCCTGGGTTGTAAGGGGCACATAGAGAAGTATTGGTTTAATGCTCTGCCATCACTGTCTTGAATTTTTGAATAATTTTATTTTTGATTGTGTTTTGTAAGTGAAGTCCAAAGGCAGTGGAGTGTGAGTGTGAGCAGAGGAGATATGCACAATATGTGTGTCCCAGTTCCTTGCCATCTACTCACAGAAAATTTTGTGTTTTAATTTTAATAGAGAGGTCCTGCTATGGTGCCCAGGCTGGACTCAAACTCCTGGGCTCAAGCAATCCTCCCACCTCAACCTCCCAAGTAGCTGGGACTACAGGTGCACAGCACGCACCTGGCTCACGTGGAATGTTATAGCCATGATGTGTGGGAATTCAGCAAGACTCAAAGCGAGTACAAGATAATGTATTACAGAAGCTGTCAGTTTCCATAGAGTGTTGGTAGAAAGTGTGCATAGTAAGAAGTGGAATAAAAACAATTGGGTTAGTTCAGTTCTGCGCTTCATTTCCACTGTTAAGAACAAGACACACGTGTGTATGAGCTGCAAAATACTGATTGTGCAATTTCTGTGATTCCACATGAGTTAAATGCTTTTATATTGGCATTTAAAAACTGGCATTGCACAATATGAAGAGGAATGGTAAGATTTATGCTAATAATTCAAAGGAAGAAAGAAAATGGCCTTATGTTTTTGTATGTTTGCTGGTACTCTTCTCTTACTTTTTGGACAAGGGGACGTGCATTTCTATTTTGCACTCGGTCCCACAAATAATGTAACTGACCCTGCCCTCTGGCTTTAACATCTGGTATGCCTCAGAGAAATTGTCATCAAGTGACTGGATGGTTGCCTGGACAGTCAGGAATGTTAATTTTATGTGTCAACTTGACTGGGCTAAGGGATGCCCACATAGCTGGTAAAACATTGTTTCTGGGTGTGTCTGTGAGGGTGTTTCTGGAAGAGATTAGCATTTGAATCAGTAGATTGAGTAAAGCAGATGGTTCTCACTAATGTGAGTGGATGTCATCCAGTTTGTTGAGGGCTTGAATAGAACAAAAGGATGGAGGAAAGGTAATCTGCTCTCTCTTCTTGAGCTGGAACATTCATTTTCTTCTGCCCTTGGACATAGGTCCCCCTTGTTCTCAGGCCTTCAGACTTGACTGGGAGTTACGCCACCACCTTTCATGATTCTCCAGCTTGCAGATGGCAGATTGGGAAACTTCTTGGGATACTTCTTGGCCTCCATAATCATGTGAGCCAATTCGGCTCATGTCTCTCGGTCTCTCTCTCTCTCTCTCTCTCTCTCTCTCTCTCTATATATATATATATATATATATATATATATAT
>CAUYRT010024210.1:0-31971 GCA_963574885.1 Lepilemur ruficaudatus | reverse complement strand
CACGAATCTACACGTCTTAAAACTCATAGAACTATATACTAAATAGAAGTCAATTTTATTATTTGTAAATTTAAATATTAATAATAAAAGCAAATAAAAATATTGGCTAACACTGAATGCTTACCACGTGCTAGGTAATCCTTATTCTAAGTGTGCTGTCCAAAGTCATGAAGGGAAATTCACTCATTTCCATGCTGGTGTCCCTGAGTCCAGCTTTCCTGCACCCCTCAGCTACCTGCCTTTGCAGCTAAACTGGCAGGAAGCCAAAAGCCCAGAACAACTTAATGTTATTATCGGTGATTGCTCTTAAAATGACTTTTCCACTTGGTTTCTTCCTTAGTTTCATAAATTGGTGCATGTGATGTGTCTCCTGCCACAAGACCTGGCCTTCCCTGCTTGGGCAGGAGCTGTGGGTTGGCTGAGTCTGCAAGCAGCACTGAGGCGGGACTCAGCTTGCAACAGCAGGCTGAGCAGATGGATCCCGGCCCCAGGAGTCGGTCCTCTGGGAGCACAGAAAGTGTTAGAATCCGATTCTTGACACACTCATAAGCAGGATGGAAAAGGACCACCCTGGTTCACTCAAGGGTGTTCCTGGAGCAGGACTGCCCCAGGGTGCCCTGAAACTAGTTATCTCGCGAGTGAGGGCTCAGTAAGACGAGCGTAGCTCTGACATAGGTAAAAATTGAAAGCATTCTGCACAAAGCCTGTGATTCTCCCTGCACTCAGCGAAGGAGGGGGCTTTGTCTGGTCACAGTCAGGCCCTGATTTCAGAGTCTTTGTGGGATTCAGGGAAGGTTCTGGAGTTGGTATGTGGCCGCAGGGGACTCTGCCCTGATTTGGATGAGGCCAGAGGAGGTGTGCTGGGGACTTCTGCACCCTCCAATCCTGAGGACTGTCAGATATCTGTGAGCTCGGTCTGTCTGCCCTCTCGCCCAGGGCACTGCTGCTCTGGTTGTAAACCGAGTCCTGCCCATTTTCTGCCCACCTTCCCTGATCTACCGTGCAGATAACGAGGCTCTGGCAAGACACAAGGGAAGGGCCCGGGGTTGGAGGCAAGAAGCTTCTCCTCTAGGGGACCCGGTGGAGTGAGATAGGAGACATGTAAGAGCATGTTTTCTACATCGAGGGGAATTTCAAAGAAATTCCAGAAATAACCATGGGAAGACAGAGCCCTGCTTGAAGGGTCTTAAGACTGTTTCTCAAACAAAGACTGTGAAGGCAGGACAATTAAGTGGGCTGGGGACTCAGAGGGCCTTGCTTTAATTTATTTTTCTCAGGAGAAACATAGAGCAGATAGGATTACCAAGATCACACGGAGCAGAAGGTGATGTCATCAGGTGAACAGAGAGCCTTCTGGTGGGGGGTGGGCTCGCCTAGCTCTCGGCCACCCCACAGCTTCCAGCGGGGAGGGGAGCCAACAGGCACAAGAGCAGGGCTGTGTCATGAGACAAGACTGTGCCATGTGACTTGTGGGCCACACAAACCACTGAGAGTCTCAGTTCCCACGCCTGTAAATGGGGAATAATAAGACTCTTACCTGCCTCATTGTGAAAATTCTATAAACCAGGCCAGAGCTCGTGTCTGTGTCAGCGCATGGAGCATTAATGCGAAGAAGGCAGCCAGTGGGCCTGTCCTGCCCCAGCTCTATTCTCCTGGTGGCTCTGTGAGGTAGCTCGCTTGTCCTGGGCCCATGTGCATCTGAGCTGGAAGTCCAGGAGGAAAGTGGGCACCTGTCTACTCACCTGCCTGCCTAAGTTGGATTTACAGAGGGTGGGAGCCTTTCCATCTGCAGGCCCCTGACCACTGCCATGGGCCCGAGGACCTGAGTATGGATTTGGACTTCGTGTTTTGGTAGCATCAGCATCAGGGAGCAGTGAGGTCCCTCTGGACCTCTGTGAGCCCCCAAATAGCTGCTCCTGCATGACAGCATGAGCCCCCCACACTCTTGCAGCTTGAAGAAGAGGATGCCTCCAACAACGCTGCAGCTTTACACATCAGATTCACTGGGCTCAGCCCACCCAGGAGGTAGCCGGGAAGAGTGGACGAACAGTCCAAGTGGACAGGCAGTGCAAGGATTTACATTTAATGTTGACGTTAAGATGATGCCTATTGAGAAGATGACACAGTTTTTCTTCTTTAACATGTTAACATGATAAAACGTGTGTATTGGTTTTCTAATATTTCTAGGATTGAAAACAAGATGATACTTAACACGTAATGTTGACATTTTACGGCTGAATCAAAACATTGAAAACAACTAGCACGATCAAGCTTATAGTGACGTTATCTTTCCTTTAGCATTTTCTCAGTATTTTTGAATTTAAGTTTAAACAATTCTAAATTTTACTTTTAAACATCCTCTCATGATTTTCTGGCTCTCTGACTTCCTTTCTCTGCCATTCTGATTCCAAGTCATGCACGTTTTTTCACATTTCAAAACGTCTGAAAATAGGATGCGACAATAGATGACATTTTGTCGCTTAACTGGCAGCGTGTTTTTTTCCTTTCTTTGTGGTGCATTGTATAATCAATAGCATACAGTACTTCTAGCTCAAATTTTGGTTAAGCCAATATTCTTTATTTTGACTGTAAGAATGCAAAGTTGAGCCATGCAGCAAATGGAATGACATTTCCTATCCGCTGCGATCTTTGTTCCTTAAGAATTATTTTGTTTTCATTTGTTTAGCTTTTTACATACCTAAATTAATTATTTTTTAAACATTCCAAAAGAACCATTTAACTCCTTTCAGTGCAAACACATTAGGTAAGGGGTCAGTTTCATCATTTTTCCTTCAGAACTATTGGCAGACTGGTAGATGTTTAACAGCTGTCTCTCCAAAAGAAAGCACCAACATTTCTATGTATATCCATTTACTATAAGTGTTGCTGACATAAAGATAGCACACTGCTTACAACCAACAATAAAATATGCAATACTCATAGCTCTTCCTTACATAACAAACTCTTGTATCTTTAATGAACTCATATAATTCTTCCATCCTCCATGATTGCTAGTTGACATTTCTACTTAAGTTAATGAATAAGACAAAAAGGAAACAAGAAGTTTTTTAAAATTTATTTTGTCCATCAATGATGTGAGCAACTTCTTTGCTGAATTAAATATTAGTTTTCAAAATGCAGAAGAATATTTCCTTGTCTTTTTCCTGCTATTCACAACATAATAGCTTCAGACTTGACCCACTTTAAAGTTTAATCTGCATTATTAACAATTTATTCATTATTTTCTTAAGTATAGACAAGCGGAATAATAATCCAAGCCCTGATCTGTAGCTTTTGCCAATTTCCGGGGTGTAAATACTCCCACCCTGGCCAATATCAAGCTACCTGTGTGACATCACTGGGCCTGGAGTTGGCAAGAGGTATGCATTATACTTCTGCTGTACAAATACAATAAATGCAAATGACCTCAAGAAAACAGATACTAGTAAAATGTAGTATCATGATTAGAAGGAGATGAATTTTGAATATTTATCACCTTTGTGATATGATTTAAGTTCCATAACTTAATTTTTAATAATGGGTGTGTTTAACAATTGGCTTGCAAAATTCCTGCATTTTTAACAGTTGACTCCCATGGGCTGACCCTAACACCACACTGGATAGAGCCCCCCATCCTCCTGTACCAGGTAATGCTCGAGGCTGCCTGCACAGCTGTTCACCTCAGATTTCTCTTTGTCATGGTCCTACAAATTCTTTTTACCTTCTCCCACTTTGGATGCCATTTCCTAGAACCCACCTCTTCCTCTTTCTTGGCTTTCTCCCTCATGTTTGTGAACCACATCCTCTAGTAGCTCCCCGAGAAAAGGAAAATGGAATTTTCTTGTCAGATCGCCCAAGTACACATTGAATGGAAAGTCACTTGTCTCAGGTGTTCACCACTTGGCTGAGAGACACTTCATCATCATTATTAGTTAGAAGTCATCCCTTGCTCACTCTTGCGTTTCTGATCATTTGTTCAACAAGCGCCGAGAATCTACTATGGTGTATTTTTCTTGCCCTCTTGGTTATAGTAATGAACATTCTTTTGCTACTTAAAATCTTTCATGTGGAACATTGCACTTTTCAAGTCTTTGGCTTTGATATTTTTACCTTACAAATTCCATCATCGAACAACCGCGATTGGAGGTTTGTTCCATTTCATGTTCTTTCCTGCCCCTGTCTCAAATGCCACACACCACACTTCACTCACCGTAGTTGATCGTTAGTGTGATAAAGACAATGGTAAAGTCAGACTTTGCATGTGGCTTGTGTGGTGGTCTCTGAAATGCGTTCAGGTGAGAAAAAGCATATTTATTTGCCCCGTATTCCTGATTCATGCACTAATTTCTTCAACCCTTAACAATGACAATCTAGAGATTTCTCACTATAAAATTTTAGAATTCTGTTGTGTGAATAATCTTTAGGTGACTTTATCCAGGGGAATCTGTAAAGACAAGGAGCAGTAGGGAGAGGTCTGGGAGGGGGGACAGAGAGAGAGAAGAAAGGAGGAGAGAGCAGGGGGCAGGGAAAGAGCATCTGAAGTCATGGATATGGATATTTGAAATAAAAAGATTCACTCAAACTAGTATGTTGTGAAATGAGCTAAAAGAATTCTAATGGATTTCCAAAAAATGGAAAAATAAAACAAAACAAAACAAAACTTCTACATTTCAGAAAATCCAGCCTGGGTCTATGAACTGTTCATTTACTGAGTTACGTCCTGAGAATCTGGGATCAATGAGAAACCATTAAAATGCCAGCCTTGTTGGAGATCATGCTTAGGGAATGTTCCAGAAGTGTTAAAACTGCCTGGGAATTTTGTACTGGTCTGTGCTTCCAAGGGTTGGTGCCACTCTAGGAAAGAAGCTGGGTAGGGTGGGCAAATTCCTTGAGAGCATGTGGCTCCAGGAATGATACCGGGGGAGGGAGGGGTGGGAACAGGTGCCAGGAGTGTGCTGAGATGGCTGCAATAGCCGTCTCTTCCAAGTGCCAGGGGGAGCCACCTGGCTACATGGCCCAGGCAGGCTTGGGGCCAACAGATAGGCACCTGTCCCCCAAGGGGGCCTGTGATCAGGGCACCAGGGGAAGGGTTTGTTGGGCTCATAGTCCCCTCCTGGGACCTGTCTCCGCTGTGCCCCCTTCCCCTTATGAACACACCTCCTCCCCCAGGGGAAAAGCCTGCTCTTCCTCACCTGGGCTCCAGTAGCAGGTCCTGGTCTGTATAATTAATGTGGCAATTTTCCTCACTTTGTGATGTCTACAGTGGCTTTGAGCTATGACATGGCCCTCTGATCTTTATCTAACTGTTCACAAGTGGATGTCTTTGCTCCTCACTCACCTCCACCGCATTGCAATGCCACAGCTCTTCCAGGGACCTCTTAGCACGTGTCACCTTTAGAGTCAGCATGCACATGCCGATTTTGCTAACTGGACAGACCATCTTGGCCTGCTCAGCTACTTGTCCTGACACTATCATTGAGTTCTGGCTCTCATCTCAGCCTAGGGTCCCACAGCTCTTGTGTATACACATGAGTGTGGATGTGTTTGTTCCCCCAGCATGGAAAAGGGGATCCCTCCATGACCCAGGTCACTGGCCGTCAGGAGGCCCCTTGTCTTGCCTCTGTGGCCACAGGAGACAATCCCAAAAAGACCACAGTCATAAATCAGGATGTTTCCCAGGGGCTGGCTTCCCAGGTTTACCTGTGGCCATCTGATTACATGCTTTGTATCATTACAAAGGTAAATTATCCATGTTACCAGCCTGGTGCTGGAATCTATGTTTCTGTTGATGGAAACCATGCAGTTTTACATTAATTATAAAGGGAATTCAAGGTTGCTTATGAGAGGTTTTGCCCACAAAGAAAAGTTTGGGAACCACTTGTGCCCCGAAAATGAGGGACAAGGTGGGTAGTTCCAACAATCAGTGATTTGATTTGATTTGCTATTAATCAACTTTCTTCACTTCTTTTGAATTTGACCTTTATCTAAAGAAAGCAGGTAATTGGACAAAGTAAATTAAGAAGCAATTGGAAAATTTCCACCAAAATGAGGGGATTTTCTTTTTAAAGTTCCTCACCCCCACTTACTTTCACATGCAAGGTGAAAATTCTAGAGATGCAGGAAAAGCTGAAGCATGGTTAGAAACTATTATGGATTTTAATAGTAATTTTAAATAAAATTCTATCTTAATTTTATTCTGCACCAAAGAAGGATATATTTTCTACTTTTACAGTTGTCTACCTGCAATAACCTAACTTTTTTAAAAACAATTTTTAAAGGGTATGAGATCCTATGTTATGCCATATAATCTAAGCCTATGGTCCCCAACCCCTAGGCCGCAGCCTGGTACCAGTACATGGCCTGTTAGGAACTGGGCTGCCCATCACCACCTGAGCTCTGCCTCTCCCCACCGACCCTCCCTATTCACCTGCCCACCCCCTCTTCTCCATCCTTGGAAAAATTGTCTTCCAGGAAACTTAGGAACCTGGCTGCACAGCAGGAGGTGAGCAGCAGGATGTGAGCAGCAGGAGAAGGAGAGAAGATTCACCTGTGTTTACAGCCAGCCGCTCCCCATCGCTTGCATCACTGCCTGAGCTCTGCCTCCCGCTGTCCGTGGAAAAATTGTCTTCCATGAAACTGGTTCCTGGTGCCAAAAAGTTTGGGGACCGCTGATCGAAGCCACAAGCAGGAACCTGCAGAGAAACTACTGATCCTCAATGATTACTTTTGAAAATTCCTAGGGAATGGAGAGAGTAAAAGAAAATGAATTTCCACAACCAAAGAAATGGGCGGCTGAGGAAGGGATCCCAGACTTTTGGACTCAAGGTGTAAGAAGAGATGTATCAGCTGGAGAGCTGTAGCATTTCCTCAGTGGAAATAGGCAGTTTCCTGATAGATCAGCCTGGAGGTAACAAAATCTGAGCTCTATGAATTATAGGATTTAAATTCTGCAGATTTTTGGAAGTCTGATATGAAACATTTGGGGAATTAACTTCTAAATCCAACAACTAAAAAAAAAAAAAAAACGAGGTGATAAAAGATTACCTACAGCAATAGTTTCCTCTGTGAGAAAATACAATTATGGGAGTCTCAAATGATCTTTCCTTTTTAAAACAAATACTTTATTACCTAGGTGTGAGTTTTCTGCTCTGAGACAAAGGTACAGATTGAGAAAAACTGCCGGCACCTGCATTTATAATGATCTGGGGGAGTTTGTTTTATCAACTGCTCACAGGATTGAAATAGCACCTCTGGGACTGATTTTCCTTTCCTAATTTCTTGCTTTTGTGGTCTCCAGATATTGAGGGAAGAATGGCAAGACAGCTCCGTGACACAGCTGTGACATTCAGGGTACAGAGTATTGCAATGAGGGCACTGCTGTTGATCCAATCCCCACCCCCACCCCTGCCCCACCTCCCTGGGACAGTGTGGGGCAGGCAAGCCAGAATGCCACTGGCTGGCAGAGTCTTTTTCAGCTATGGTGGTGGAATTCAGAAAGTATTCCATGATTGTTTCAAGACTTCCGGGAAATTTGAACCTTCAAGAGGAGAATTCCCAAGTCAGGAAGCAGCTCCCTGCCTCTGGAAAAGGCAGAGAAAATTACCAAATCCAAGGCAGAAGCAAAACAGGACTCGGTTTCTCTTACTTGAACTGTGCCCAGCCTAGCCTTGTCCCAGAGAGGCCACTACAGGTAACAAACCAGACAAAATGGAATAAGTTCATTTCCCCCTATGCATCCCATAAGGACAACTGAAAATCCTGGCTATAATACAACAAACAAGCACAGGAAGACTCTGCAAGAGGAAAGTAGGCAGACTGTCTAGGGATCTCGAGACTTGAGGAATGACATGGTGGTGATTTCCCTGGGGTTTCTTTTTATCTCCCATATATATATCTTGGATATGGTGCTGGAGAAGCTTGCAAGCCAGAAACACCAATAGGTACAGTTATTTTTTAAAGCCCCAAGAAAAGCCTACTCTCTCTAGCCAAAGGACTAGGAAAAGGGCTGCTTAACAAAACAGAAACCATTTTGACAGTACGCACCCAACTCCAGTTCCCCACAGCCAACCATCCTCCTGCCCAGCAGTAGCAAGGGGCACCCTGGTTCCCAAGCCAGGGTGCTGTCAGTGAGGCTGATGAGGGAGCCTGGACCTATATCACCTACTCAGAAGTAGCAGATGGTACTCCCCCCTTCCCAACTAGAGAGGATTTCAGAGTGCAGGGAGCTAGAGAAAGGGACTTTTAAAACCCGTATATAAAGTTCTGGTTACACTCTCAAGTGACCCACACATGAAACTGATAAGAATTGACATGAAAAAAAAAAACTTCAGACCTATAGTATGGAATACTACCAGAATTTTTGGATTGGTCTCAAGGTAGCACACCAACAAAGCAGATTGGACCTGTGTGCTAAGCCTGCTAAAATCTGATTTCAATAGGACCCAGAGTCTCATAACATAATACCCAAATGTCCAGGACATTTAAAAAATTATTCATTATACTAAGGACCAGAAAAATCACAATTTAAAAAAACAATCAACAGATGCTTATACTGAAATGATTCAGATGGGATTTTCTGACAAGGATTTTAAAGCAGCCATCCTTAAATTGCTCCAATAAGCATTTAGGAATACTCTTGAAATGAATTAAGAAATAGAAAATTTCAGCAAAAAAAGGAGATATAAAAAGAACTAAATGGAAATTTTAGAACTGAAAAACTATGATAATCAAAATTAACTCACTGAAAGTGCTTCATAGCAAAGAGGAAACAACAGAGAAAAGAAACTGTGAGCTTGAAAGCAGATGAATAGAACTTACCCAGTTTGGACAACAGACAGAAAGTAGACTGAAAAAAATGAACAGAGCCTCAGGAACCTGTGAAACAATAACAAAAGATCTAATATCTGTGTCATCAGGGTTCCAAGAAGACAGTAGAAAGAGAGAGGAGTTGAAAAAATATTTGAAGAAATAATGGCTAAAATTTTCCCAAATTTGGCAAAAGGCAGAAATCTACAGAGTCAAGAAGCTAACTGAACCCCAAACAGAATAATCCAAGAAACCCATGCTCAAACACATCATAATCAGACTCCTGAAAACTAAGGACATAGAAAAAACACTCAGAAAGAAATAGTTGTTCCCTGTAGGGGAACAATAATTCTAAAGACAGTGGCTATCTCATCAGAAATCATGGAGTCCAGAGGGAAGTAGTACCTTTTTCAAGTGCTAAAAGACAAACACTGTCAACCTAGAATTTTATATCCAACAAAAATATACTTCAGGAATGAAGAGAAAATAAGAACTTTCTCAGACAAAGGAAAGCCAAGAAAATTTGTTACCAGCAGACTTACTGTAGAAAAATGACTGAAGGAATTTCTTCAAACAGAAAGAAAATAACAAAAGGAAACTTGGAACACAAGGAAGGAAGAAACAACAATGAATTTGGTAAAAATGGAGTTAAATAAAATAGGCTATCTTTCTCTTCTTTAGTTTTTTAAATTAAGTTTGATGGTTGAAGCAAAAAATTATAACATCATTGATGTGATGCTCAATGTATACAGAGGAATTATTTAAGGCAGTTATATTATAAAGGAGGAGGATCACTAAAGGCACCTAAATGGAGATAAATTTCTTATATTTTACTTGAAGCGGTAAGAGATTGCTACTAGCTGACTGCAATAAGTTACATATGCATATTTTAATACCTATAGAAACCACTATCCAAAGAGATATATTCACAATATTTCAGATAAATAAAAATAGAATTATAGAAAATATTTAAGTAACTCACAAGAGAATAAGAAAATGGAAACAGAGAAACAAGAAACAGAGGGAAGAGAAAACTTTAATAAACTGGCAAAGTAAAACCCGAACATATTGATAATTACATTAAACGCAAATGATCTAAATACACCAGAGATTGGCAGAATGGATTAAAGATCATGACTCAACTCAACTATTTGCTGTCTCCAAGAAGCTTATTTCAAATATGGTGATACAGATAGTTTGAAAGTCATTACATACAAAATGTCCGATTTCAAATCAACAGTGTAGTTTATTATATCTCAAACAAGAAGCAGTACAATTAATCAAAGTGTGTGCCTAATCTATTGACACAGTTGTGTCACCTTAACAGTAGCTTGACTATGCTAGCAGCCAAGAAGTCTGGAGAGCAAGTGGCGATGAAATCATGAAAGTTGTTTTCCGCAGCTTGTTGAGAATTGAATATTTTTCCTTGCAACAAGGGGTCCAAAGCCTGAAAGAAGTGGTAGTCAGTTGGTACCTGGTCTGGTGAATACATGTAGTGGATGACAGAGTTTCCAAGTCCAGCTTCTGTAGTTTGAGCAGCGTTGTTTGTGCAACATGTGGTCCAGTGTTGTCTTACAAGATGATTGGCCTGTCTCTATTGACCAGTCTCGACTCTTTAATCTCAAGCACCCTCATCATTTCATTCAATTGGTTGCAGTAGACATCTGCTGTAATTGACTGACCAGGTTTCATGAAGCTGTTGAGGGTAATACCAGCACCAGACCACCAAACAGACACCATTAGCTTTTTTGATGAATATTCAGTTGAATGAATGAATATTCAATGAATATTCGGTTTTGGACCGTGTTTCAGCACTTCATCTTTATCCAACTATTGTGTCAAATGCTTGTGATTGTCAAAAAGAATCCATTTTTCATCATACGTAACAACACTGTGTAGAAATGGTTCACCTTTATGTGTTGACAGCAAAGAAAGACAAGCTTCGAGATGATTTCTCTTCTGACACTTGTTTAATTCATGTGGTACCCATCTATCCAGCTTCTTTATCTTGCTGATTTGTTTCAAATGGTCCAATATCATTGGAATAGTAACGTCAAATCTTGCTGCTAATTCATGCATAGGTTGAGATGGATCCGCTTCCACTACCGCTTTCAGCTCATCATTATCCACCTTGGTCTCAGGTCACCCATGTGGCTCATGTTCAATATTAAAATCACTAGAACAGAACTTCTCAAACCATCGACTTACCGTGTGTTCATTAGCCACATCCTTCCCAAACACTTTGTTGATAATTCAAGATGTCTGAGCTATATTGTTTCCATGATGGAACTCATATTAAAAAATAACACAAATTTTTGACTTATCTATGGTTTCACAAAAATTGCTTTAAAAAATCTGAAAGATAATCACAGGCCAAAACATGCACTTGAAAGACTGAAGATGTGCCTTCACAATAAAAATAAAACTAGAAGTGTCAAAGTGAAATGTCAGAGATATCAGCTGTTAAACTTAGTATTTAAGAAAATTAGACATTTCATACTTAATAACCTATTACAAAGAGGCAGTGAGATGGCCATGGCCTTGGGTGGGCAGAGGACAAGGTGAGTTTGCATACTAAGTCAACAAATCAGAGATATCGTCAAGTTCAGAATCAAAGTCAGAGGGGCATCTACCAAGTACATCCAGATTTTTTTCTATTAAGAAAAGGAGAATAGACAAAGTAAGGGGGTTTATAGGTTGGAATAATGGGTTCTGGCAAGGTTGTCAGATTCCTAGGATGGCTCTATCCTGAAACCTGGAGCCTGAGCCGTGATGTCTGGGATTTTCTTTGAAATAATCCGATCTGTGTGAGTGTCGCTGGGGAAGTCGGGAGTGTAGCTGAAACAAGATTATAAATGACTTACTACTTGTTGAAGCTGGCGATGGTAAGTGTGGGTCCATCGTCTGGTCGCTCTACTTTTGTGTATATTTGAAAATTTCCATAATAAAATGATTTTTAACAACGGTTGCCAAAGATAATGTGGAAAGGAAAGAGAAGTCATGTGCCTGAGGGAGAAAGGGAGGCCAGGCCAGGTTCCCGCAGGGTTGGGGTTCGGGTAGGGTGGGAGGGATACTATTGATGGGCTCGCTAGGTGTGTAGGAGTTTTGGGTGTTGCTGGGCATGAACCAGCTGAGTTTTCCTACTATTTGTTGCCATCTTTGTCCACTTAGCCCAGGATGCCTGGAATCCCAGGCCCAAGCAGAGATGTGCCTGACAGAGGGAGTCCGATAAAAGGCCATTCATTCCCTTTTAGGAACGGCAGATCTGAAATGGGCACCCCAAACCAACTGGACATTGAAGCCTATTCCACATCCTTTTGTCCTTCATCCCACCACCTTGCCTGAATCCACCTGACACCTATATTCAAACCCTTTACCTTTTCACACTCTGCTCCTGTTCTGCCCTTTTCCCAAAGCCATGTCTGTGCTGGAATGCCCCCTCCCAGCCGCAGTAGTGCAGGCACTCTGCTCCCACGTTCTTAAAACAATTTCTGAGCTACCTACCCACTAAGAAACTCCTCTTAACTTTTTAGATAAGGGGCAATGAGTTCCACCACAATTCCTGTCTCACATATCCCTCCACCAAATACAATGACGCATTTGCTTTTCATTAATGTAAAAACATAAACTCCCAGTGTATTAATGTGTGTCTGTTTCTAATATTTCAATCTGGCGCAGCGTGGTCTGTGCTGATTTGCTAGCTGCCAGGATGCAGGAACCGTACCAGTTTTCTTAGCTCGCTCTGTGCAGGAGGAAAGGCCTGCTGACGGGCACCCCTCAGACGCTGCGGGAGAGGAGGGCTGACTTGGTGAAAGTGGAGGTGAGTGTGGTGTGCACCCACCCCTGCCCTGGGCTGCCTCCCCCTCTCTCAGGCACCCAGGACACTGTGGCAGCCTCCTTAGGATGACCCCCAAAGTCCAGCTTCTCTCTTCTCCGATGTCAAAATTTCTCAGTCCTATCTCCCCAGGACTCTCTTCCAGGATGGAAGGGACCACCGTTGAGTGGCAATGGCTTCCTCGGTTACTCCGCCCTGGTAACATTTGCACTGTAATACCTCGGTCCAAAGGGTAAATATTGTAGGCATTTGGGGCACCTTCGAAAACTGAAAGAAGAGATATTTCAGAGTGTAGGTGGTTTCTAGAGCCTTCATATTAGTCCATGTGGGCTGTTGCAAGAAGCTGGCACTCTGTTCAGATTATATATCACCCAATAAACTGTGATAAAGAAAAACATTGGCAAATCACCTCCAGCTAGTTGATGAAGACTTATGAGGACACGATTCTTACCCACTCATAAGGAATATGGGAGTCTTTTTGAGAGAAGTGGAGTAAACTCCATCCCTGGACACAACTGGATTTGCCTGTGAGGGGCTGACATGGATGAGGACTTTTCACTGTAGGATTCCACGTTTTGGGATGGATTTCACTGTGGCTGTCTTGGAGAGGAGACATACTGTTGGAAAGAAGACAGAACAGAAGCCTTCCAGCTCTGTAATGCTGGGCTCCTTCCTAAGTACACACTGGGCTTTTTGAGCTCCTGCATGCTGTAGCACAGTGAACTTATTTGGAAAGGTAAAAATTCTTATCCCAAGCGGTATGGGTCAAATATTTCCTTCAAGGCAGCCTTGAACGCTGGGAGGATCCCTCCTTCTCTCCCTCTCCAGTTTCGGCCTCCTGACGTCAGTGAAGGTTTTACTGGCCTAGAGGCCTTGGCCTTGGGCCCAGAAAGCATCACTGTGGACAGCCCAGACCCAAGGCTGATGGCCCAGATAATTGAACAATCTGGGCCCAAATGCCAGTTTCTAAAACCAGACAGATTTCTGTGTAGCTTGACCTATCATTTAAGCCAGACAGAAAAGCTTTGACATTTCTTCCCTGCTCCCCCTTTTTAAACAATGTAAAATGCTGTTCCACATCTAATTATACTGGAGAAATGTGACAACTATAATTTTAGACATCAAATGCCCACAAAAAATTTTGTAAATCTTACAGATTCTAGTCATCAATAAATTAGGTACAATTAAGCATTCTAAAATGATATTTTTCTTTTTTCTTTATTTAAAAAAATTTCTAGCCCATTGGCAAAAGTTTCATAATACAGAATGACTTCTAGAAATTTGAAACATGTACTTAGATAGATAGATATCTTAAATGTTTTAATTTAATTTAAATTACATACATAACTTTTCTCATGAACAGTTCTATGAGTATTTGCGTGTGCATAGATTCTTGTAACCACTAGGGCATATAGGATTCAGAACAATTCCAACATCCTAAACAATGTGTCCCTTGGGTTGCCCCTTTGTAGTCAAACCCTCCTTTCACCCTTAACTCCTGGCAACCACTTATCTGTCCTTCATCATAGTTTTTCTTTTTCCAAAATGTCATATAAATGGAATCACACGGTAGGTAACTTTTTAAGCGTAACTCTTCTATTAACCACAATGCCTTTGAAATTCATCTAAGTCACTGTGTATAACAATAATTTGTTCCTTTTCATTGCTGAGTAGTATTCCATTGTATGAGTATACAAGTATATTTGCCCATTTACCCACTGAGAGACACTGGGATTATGAATAATGCCATAAACATTCATGGACAGATTATTATGTCGATGTAAGTTTTCATTTCTCTATAGTAAATACCTACGAGTGTGATTGCTGGGTTGTGTTATAAGTATATGGTTAACTTTATAACAAACTGCTCAACTGTTTTCCAGAGGGATTGTATCATTTTGCACCCCCATCTGCAATGTACATATGAGATTTCCAGTTGCTCCTCATCCTTGTTAACACTTGGTATTGTTCAGTTTTTCTTTTTTTAAATTTTGTCACTCTAATGGGCATGTAATGGTATGTCATTGTGGTTCAAATTTACATTTCCTTAATAAATAATGGTATTGATCATCTGTTCATGAGTTTATTTGCTATCCATATACCTTCTTTGATGAAGTGTCTTTTAAAATGTTTTTCTCCTTTAATTTTTTTTTCTTATTGTTAAGAGTTCATCATATATTCTGGATACAAGTCTTCTATCTATATGTGATTTGTAAATATTCTCTCCCAATCTGTGGCTTGTCTTTTTATTCTCTTAACAATGCAAAAATTTTACCTTTTGGATAAATCCAATCTATGCATTTTTTTCTTCTATGATAAAAATTTCTTTTTGGTGTCAATTCTAAGAACTCTTTGCCTAGCCCAGAGTCTTGAAGATTTTTCTCCTGAGAGTTTTATCATTTCATGTTTTACATAATACATTTTGTAAATTTATCTTATGTGCTATGACCTTGCTCAACTCTTTAGTTGTAGAAGCTTTTTAAAAAGTAGATTTTCTACATAAACAACCATGTCATCTCTGAATGGAGATAATTTCATTTCTTCTTTCCCATCTGAATGCCTTTTATTTCTTTTACTTGTTTTATTACATTTGCTAGGATTCTAAAATGGTATTGAATAGCAGTAGTGAAGGCAGATATCTTTGTCTACTTCCCAGTCTTAGAGGGAAAGTATTCAGTCTTCCACTATCAAGAATGAGGTTAGCCATAGATTGTTTTGTATATGCCCTTCATCTGGTTGAGGAAGTTCACTTTTATTCTTAGTTTTCCAAGACTTGAAAAAATTATGAATGAATGCTGAATTGTATCCAATACATTTTACACATCTGTTGATATGATCATGTGATTTTTTTTTTTTGTTAAGTCTATGTGATGGTTAATTTTATGAGTCAACTTGGAGGGTGTTTTAGGATGACATTAACATTTAAATCAGTAAATTTTGGGTAAAGCAGATTGCACTCAACAATGTGGATAGGCCTCATCTAATCGTTCGAAAGTCTAAATAGAACAAAAAGATCAGTGTCCCTGAGGAAAAAAAAATTCTCCAACAGATTGTCTTCAGACTTCATCTGGACCATTGGCTCTCCGGTCTTGCCTACCAGCCTTCAGACTAGAATTACACCATTGGCTCTCCTGTCTCTTGAGCCTGGCAGCCCACACTGCAGATTTTGAGCCAATTCTTTATAATAAACCTCTTTACACCATGCCCCCAACACACACAATCCTCTATTAGGTCTATTTCTCTGCATAACCCTGACTAACACAGATTTTGGTAAGAAGAGTAGTGCTACAGGAACAAAATCTTAAGAGTGACTTTTCCAAATTGGTTCTGGGATTGCTGGAGTGGATTCTGTAATCTGATTAGATTTAAAGACACTAATGACTGTTAGTCATTAGTAGTAAAGAGAGTACTGATAGTTCATGGAGTGATCTGGTAGTAGAGATATGCAAAATATCATGAGATACTCCTAATCAAACACTTATAAGAAACAAGGATCTGAGTGACTGTGTATATTATACTTCCCAACATTTTTGTCAAACTAACAAGTATAATGAGATTGGCTGGTTGCCTTTGCTAATGTTGCTAGGCAATGTGGGGAAAGAAAAAGATAAGCTCAGGGATATGATTTCCCAGCTCAAATGTTGAATTAATAACCTGAGGGCATCTCGGTCTACCCTGAAGAAGACTGTTACATTCTGCAGCTTCAGGGGTGAGATTGCCAGAAAACAAACCCAGAATCTCATCCTGCAAGTAGCTGACTTATCAATGTAAATTAAATTTCCAACCTTACAGACGGCTAAATGAGGGAATTTATTGGAAAGGAACGAGATCCTGAAAGTCGAAATGGGATGTATGGAAAGTCAAAATGGAACCTTGACGGAGCTGAGCACATTGAGCCCTAAATTCTGCCAGGACTTCTTTGCCAGTAGAAGCAGCATTTCTGCCCCCAGTACAAGCAGTCTTTCCACCCTGGTTTGAGATCAACCCTGCATTGTCTGAGGAGGAGATTGCAGTGGACTCCCTGAGGCAGCTGCTTTGAAGGACAGTGTGATGCTCCTCAGGATCCACCCCCACCACACCTCTTTGTTTCTAAACCTATCACTAGACTTAAGTCCCATCAGGCTGGTAATGGTGAGGTACATACTACATACGAAGCGTGACCCATGAGGAGGTGTGCCATACTCCAAAAGAGCTACTTGAATATTCTAATGTACACACTCAGAAATCTGGGGGATATGTGTAGGAATGGATTTTATGAGTGTGGGATAATGGTGGAAGGAATATAAAATTGGATTGGGACAAATTTATGTATATGGACCTATCAAGCAGAGATTCTGCATTTAATGTTTTTCAGCTCAGGGAGTTAAGAAGGGCTCTTAACAGTTGGGCTGAAATGAGGATCAAAAAGTGACCCAGAGTGAGAGAGTTAGAAATAATAGGCCTGTCTTCCTATACTACAGAGGAAGGTATTCATGCAAAGGCTTAGTGAGGTTGGGAAGTTAGAATGGATCTGTCATTTAAGGCCTACTCAAGTACCCTGGAAGGGTCCAGAAGACACACCTTTCACCACAACAGTGAGAAATAAATTTGTGGGAAGAGCTCCAGCATCCTTGAAGTGCTCTGTGATCACTTTTTTCTCTGTAGCATAAAACTTACAGTGGGAACTGTGGTCACTGAATTAGTAAACCTAAATACAATGGGAGTAATTGGATCCCAGGGTAGCAGGGGCCAAGTTATAAATAAGCTCAACTGCCAAAGGCAAGGTGGGCATAGTTACCATAACGCACAGCGGAGTCAAAGCAGCAATCAGAATACTCTGACTCATGTGGAATTACGGTGTGGGCTAGTAGTTATCACAGTGTTCTTACAAGTGAAATAGACAGGAAGCCTACTAAATTCTTACTTGATCTGTATAAGCATGAAAGTTCTAGTTCAAGTAAACAAAAGTCTAATCCAAATCATAAAAACAGAGAATCATGGCCCCTCAGTCAATTTCCAGACTTGGGCTCATTTATAGACTCAGAACTCCTTGACTGAAGGGGAGGGTGGGTCCCCTTGAGGAAGGACCCCAGGACGCTGTCAAAAAATTTATACTGTTAATCTTTCTGCCAACTTTTCACCAAAGACCTACGTACGACCTTTGTCAGTAATAACAGCATTTCTGCCCCCGGTAGGGAAAAGAAAATAATCAGACCTTTTGGGGATTACTAGACATTGGCTCTGAACTGGTACCACTAATTCCAGGGGACCCAAAACATCACTGGGGCCCACCAGTTAAAGTAGAGGCTTATGGACATCAGGTGATCAATGATATCTTAGCTCAGTTCAGTTTCACGGTGGCTCCAGTGAGTTCCAGAACTCATCCTGTGGTTATTTCCCTAGTTCCAGAATGCGTAATTGGAAGAGACATGCTCAGCAGCCGGCAGAATCCCCACACTGGTTCCCTGACCTGCAAAGTGAGGGCTCTTATGGTGGGAAAGGCCAAGTGGAAGCCATTAGAGCTGTCCCCACCTAGGAAAATAGTAAATCGAAAGCAATGCTGCCTCCCTGGGGGGACTGTAGAGACTAGAAAACCATCACAGACTTGAAAAATGTAGAGTGATGATTCCCACAATGTCTCCACTCAACTCGCCTTTGTGGCCTGTGCAGAGGACAGAGGGAACCTGGAGAATGGCAGTGAATTACTGTAAGCCTAATCTAATTTTAGCTGCTATACAAAAAGTGGTTTCATTGCTTGAGCAAATTAACATAACTCTGGTACCTAGTATGCAGCTATTGGTCTGCCAAGTGCCTTTTTTCCATCCCTATTGAAAAAGACCACCAGAAGCAGTTTGCTTTCAGCTGGCAAAGCCAGCAATACATCTTCATTGTCCCATTGGATGAGTATAGCAACTCTCCAGTCCTGTGTTATAATAGTTCGCAAGGATCTTGACTGCCTTTTCCTTCCACAAGATAGCACACTGGTCCATTGCCTTGATGGCATTATGCTGACTGGACCTAGTGAACAAGAAATGTGATTCCTCCAAATTTATTAGTAAGACATACACATGCCAGGGGTGAGAAACAAATATTATAAAAATTCATGGGCCTTCTACCTCAGTCAAATTTCTAGGCATCCAGTGGAATAGGGTATGTTAAGATATTCTTTCTAAAATAAGAATAAGTTTTGCATCTGGTCCCTCCTACAACCAACAGAAGAGGCACTGTGCCTAATGAGACTCTTTGGATTTTGGAGGCAACATATTCTGCATTTGGGAGTGTTACTCCAGCCCATTAACTGAGTGCCCCAAAAGCTGGTAATTTTAAGTGGGGCCCAGAATAAAAGAAGGCTCTGCAATGGGTCCAGTCTGTACTGCAAGCTGCTGTGCCCCTTGGGCCATGGGGTCCAGCAGGCCCAATGGTTCTTGAAGTGTCCGTGGCAGACAGGGATGCTGTTTGGAGCCTTTGGCAGGCCCCTATAGGTGTTTGGCCACAAGCACTGGCCTTCAGGATTTTGGAGCAAAGCTCTACTATCTTCTGCAAAGAACTACTCCCCTTTGAGAAACAGCTCTTGACGTGCTACTGGGCCGTAGGAAAGACTGAATGTGTAACCATGGCTGCTTATCTGAACTGAGTATTATCTGTCTCACCAAGCCATAAAGTTGGGCATGCACAGCAGCACTTCATCACCAAATGGGAGTGGAATATACAAGATAGCACTCAAGCAGGCCTTGAAGGCACAAGTAAGTCATATGAAGAAGTGGCCCAAATGCCCATGGTCCTCACTCCTGCTTCACTGGCTTCTCTCTCCCAGCTGCTCCTGTGGGCTCATGGGGAGTTCCCTATGATCAGTGGACAGAGGAAGAGAAGACATTGGCTTGGTTTACATGACATGAAGGCACCACCTAAAAATAGACACCTGCAACCCCTTTCTGAGACCCCCCTGAAGGACAATGGTGAAAGAAAATTCTGCTGGTGGGCAGAGATTTGAACAGTACACCCAGTTGTGCACTGTGCCTGGAAGGAGAAATGGCCAGATGTATCACATATGATTTGTGGGCTGTGGCCAAAAGTTTGGCTGGATAGTCATGAACTTGGAAGAAACATGAGTGGAAAATTGGTGCCAAAGAAGAGGTATGTGGATAGACCTCTCTGCATGGGTGAAAAACATGAAGATATTTGTGTCCCACATCAACACTGCAAAAGAGTGACCTCAGCAGAGGTGGATTTTGATACTCAAGTGGATATAATGACTTGTTCTGTGAATATCAATCAACCTCTTTCCCCGCCACCCCTGTCATCGCCAATGGGCTCATGAACAAAGTGGCCATGGTTGCAGGGATGAAGCTTACGCATGGGCTCAGAAGCAAGGACTTCCACTCACTGAGAATGGCCTGGCTATGGCCACTGCTGGGGGCACAATCTGCCAGCAGCGAAGATCTACACTGAGTCCCCAATATAGCATCCTTCCCTGTGGTGATCAGCAAGATATCGGTGGCAAGTTAATTACATTAGACTGTTTCCACCATAGAAGGAGCAGCATTTTGTCCTCACTGGAATAGACACTCTGGATATGAACTTGGCTTCCCTGCACACAATGTTTCTGCCAAAATTACCATCTGTGGACTTACAGAGTGTCTTATCCACCATCACAGTATTCTACACAGCATTGCATCTGATCAAAGAATTCACAGCAAATGAAGTGCGACAGTGGACCTATGCTTGTGGGAGTCATTGGTCTTTCCATGTTCCCCATCATCCTGAAGCACGTGGCTTAAGACAGAATGGTGGAATGGCTGTTTGAAAACTCAGTTACAGTTCCATCTAGGTGACAGTACCTTACAGGGCTGGGGCAAGGTTCTCTAGGAGGCTGTACATGCTCTGAATCAGCATCCAGTATGAGGTGCTGTTTCTCCCATAGCCAAGGGGTGGAGATGGGAGTGGTGCCACTCATCACTACCCCAGTGACTCACCAGCAAAATTCTGGCTTCCGATTCCCATGACCTTATACTCTCTTGGCCTAAGGTCTAAGCACCAAAGGGAAGAATGCTTCCACCAAGAAACACAACACTGATTCCACTGAACTGGAAGTCAAGACTGCTGACTGACCATTTTGAACTCAAGCCTCTAAATCAAGAGGAAAAGGAGTGACGGGGCTGTGTGGGGTGATTGATCTTGACTACCAAGGGGAAATCGGACTGCCGCTCCCCAGTGGAGGTTAGTAAGAGTATGTCTAGCATACAGCAGATCTCCCAGGATGTCTCTTACTATTACCAAGCCCTGTGATTAAAGTCAATGAAGAACTCGAACAACTCAATCCAGGCAAGACTACTAATGGTCTAGACACCTCAGGACTGAAGGTTTGGGCACCCCACTAGATAAACAGCCACCACTGAGGTACGTGCTGAAGCAAAGGAAATACAAAATGCTCAGTGGAAGAAGGTAGTTGCAAATACCAGCTTTGATCTCATGAGCAGTTACAGAACCAAGGACTGTAATTGTTGTGTTTCCTCCTTATTTTGTTACGAATAAGTTTGTATGTGTGTGTGTGCATATTAAACACCCTTTTTTCTTCCCTCTCTTATCCCCTTATCAGGTAACATAAGATGCATTGACTTTATATCATACTATCTAAGTATTACTAATTTTACATCATAATATTTAAGTTACAGGATATCAAGGAAAAGAGTAAACACCATGCAAGGACTTTGCATCCTCTTCCGGGTAAAGAATCAGTGTGATGTCAGGTGTGTGCAAGATAATTGTATCCTAAGGAGATGCATATGTGTGCCAAGTTGACAAGAGGTGGACTTGTGATGGTTAATTTTATGTGTCAACTTGGAGGATGTTTTTGGATGAGATTAACATTTAAATCGGTGAACCTTGGGTAGAGTAGACTGCCCTCCACAATGTGGGTAGGTCTCATTCAATTAGCTGAAGGCCTGAATAGAACAAAAAAGCTGGCCTCGCTGCGCAAGAGGAGCTTCTCCAGCAGACAGACTTTGAACCTCATCTGTACCATTGGCTGTCCTGGGTCTCGAGCCTACTGGTTCACACTGCAGATTTGGACTCACCGGCCTCTGTAGTCATGTGAATCAATTCCTTATAGTAAATCAATCTCTCTCTCCCTCTCCCTCTTTGTTTCTGTTGATTCTGTTTCTCTGGAGAACCCTGACTAATACGGTCTGTTAATGTGCAGAATGACATTCATTATTTTCAAATGTTGAGTCATCTTTATCTTAGGATAAATTCCACTTGGTTATGATGTATTCTTTTCATAAATCACTGTATTCAATTTGCTGATATTTTATTGAGTATGAATATAGTCATGGGGATATTGGTCTGTGGTTTTCTTTTCTTGTACTTATCTCAGTCTGGCTTTGGTATGAGGACGACATTAGCCTACTCACGTGTGTTGGGAAGTGTTCTTTTCTATTTTCTGGAAGAGTTTGTGAAGATTACTGTTATTTTTTCCTTAAATGTTTGGCCAGATTCACTAATGAAACCACCGGGGCCTGGAGTCTGCCTTTTTAGAAGTTTTTTTTTTTTTAACTACGAATTCAATTTTTAAAATACATACAGGACTATTTATACATTTTACTTCTTTAATTTTGGTAGTTTGTGGCTTTTAAGAGGTTGGTCCATTTCATCTAAATTGTTAAATTTATGTGCATAGAGTTGTTCATAGTATTCTTTTATTATCTTTCTGATGTCTTTAAAAGCCTTCCTTTTTTTCCTCTCATGTTGATAATTTGTTTCTTCCTTTTTTTTTCTGTCAATCTGGCTATAGGTTTATCATTTTTATTCACTTTTTTGAAGAACCACATTTGATTTCATTGATTTTGTCTGTTGTTTTTGTTTTAAATTTCACTGGTTCTTGTTTCATCCTTATTGTTTCTGCTTTTCTCTTTGCTTTGGGTTTATTTTGCTCTTTTTTTCCCCCTAGTTAATTGAGGCAGAAGCTTAAATTATTCACTTGAGGCCTTTCTTCTTTTATAGTATTTGTCCTTAATACCATAACTTTTCCTCTAAACACTGCTTTAGCTCCATCCCACAGAATTTTATATGCTGTATTTTCATTTTGATTCACTTCAAACCATTTTCTCATTTCTCCCAAGACTCTTTTTGGCCTATAGATTATTTAGAAGTATGTTATTTAATTTTCAGATATTTGGAGATTTTCCACATATCATTCTAATATTGATTTTTAGTTTAATTCCTTTATGGCCACAGGCCATAACTTGAATGATTTAAATTCTTTTAAATTTAATGAGGTTTAAAAAAAATTAGCACATGATCTTATGTAGTGAATGATCTAAATGCACTTGAAAAGAATGTGTGTTCAGCTCCTGTTGGGGAGAGTGTCCCACAACATGTCAACTAGGTCAAGTTGTTTGATGATGTTCTTTGTGTCTCCTATATACTTGCTGATTTTCTGTCTGTTTGTTGATTACCAAGAGAAATGTTTAACTCAAGAAATGTAACTATAAATTTGTCCATTTCTCCTTTCAGTTCTATCTGTTTTTGATTTACATATTTTGAAGACCTGTCATTAGGAACAGTACATTCAGGATTGTTATGTCTTCTTTAAACCTATAATTTTTAATATTTAAAAATTTAAGTATAGAATAAGGTGACATTCGATTAAAAAGAAAGCATAAAGGATTACTCCTTTTTAAAGAAAAACTTTATTTTTAACGTATACTCTCATTTACTTTTTTAAAGTAAAAGGCCTCTGGAAATCATGTTACATTATAGGCTGCTATGATGAAACTTTGATTAAATGTTTTTTTCTTTTCTAAATATCTCCCTCTGTTATATCAGCTAAATGCAGGCCCTCATTTTGCTTATTGTAATTCCTAAAATCAAGGGTAGGATTTTTTCCCTTAGGGCCCCAAAGCCATAGTCAAAAATGGTCAGTTGTCTCCCTCTCTCCATGCCCCTCCTTCTGCATGTGTTTGTGTGTTTACTTCTAGAAGATCCCAACTCCCATGGAAAGACTAAACACTGTCAAATCTCAAAACTGCAATGCCAAAGCTCTGTTTTTACCTGCGGCCTCCCTGCCTGTTATTTTCAGACCAGTGTTGGGCTGTGTGTTTTCCAGAAGTTCCTAAAGTGAGCAACTGTATTGTGTTGGCCATGACAAGGGTTGGAGGAAAGTAGGGAAGAAAAAGGAACTTTCTGCCCCACATTAGGCTCTGAAAAGTAAAATTTAGAAAACAGACTGAGAAAAATTTTCTTCAGAAGAAGCTTTCCAAGCATTGTTGGAATCTGGCTTGAAAACAACACACTTAACATTTTAAATTTCTTCATATCATGCTAGTGGTGGTTAACCAAGAAAGGTGCCACCTCGGGCAGGAGATTTGAGGCCTAACGGCTTGGTCCTGGGGTGCTTCGCTCCTGCTCCTGTCTCCTGGGCCTTCTCCATATTTCCAGCCTCAACGGCTGGAGGCCCCAGAGCTGTCATCCACGTCTCCCTCCACATTGGACATCTGCTCCAAGAACCGCCCCAATTAAAAGGGCAGGAAGCCCCAGCGGCTGTTTACCAGGTCCCCCACGGACCGTGAAGTGAACATCTGATACCTGGCTGGGGAGGAATAAACTTGCTTTAGCTCATAGTTACATGTTTAACAGGTCCCTGTGTATTTATTCGTAGAGTCCCTGTTGGTCAGACTTGAGTTTAAATAGTTGACAGGAAATAGGAAATAATGCCTTCCAGCCTGATAGCCGAGTCCGTCCAGAGCCAGAGGATGGAAACTCGGACTACACTTTCCAGGCTGGTTTACCGTCCCCATAAATAAGCACAATGTCTTTATTCATAAAGGATCCACTGCCTCCAAATAGGAGAAGCTTGAATAATTGATGTCCTCGATAAACAACCAATGCGGGAGAAGCAGGCTGTCAGCCCTGGAGGGTCTTAGTGACCTCTGGGTGTCTTCAGCTACTGGTGACCAGGGTGGACAAACAAGTCCTGTGGCCACACCATTGAGGCCACAGGAAGCTGGGAGCTCACACATCCCTGGACACATGTAATTAGCCTGAGGAAGGCCACGGCACATGGGGGGAGACATGGCCCTAAAAGGCTTAAATAGACTCAGGAGGGGACCTGCCTAATGAAGTCAATGGGACTTTTGTGTGATAGGAAAAGAGCGAGAGTGGTCAGGGCCTCGAGAGGCTGGCGCTGTCCTGCCTCAGTGCTTTCTGGGGATGGCAGGGAACTTGCGACCCCACTGTGGAGGGAGAAGCACAACACATGTGCTCCCAGCAGACCACACCCAGGACTGGTGCCTGAGCTGCACCTACCTACATGCTGTGTGCAAGCCCAGCCTGAGCACAGCTGCGAACGGCATATTCTAACCCCAAAGCCACAGTTCCATCGCACATCCTATCCCATGCTCCTGTGGTCTGTTTCCAGATTCAAGCAAGGACATAGAGAATGTCCTGGACCACTGAAATCCACTGATTGCTGCCAAACTCAGGCAAAATGGCCACTAGCCTTCACCATGATTAAATGGCAGTGCCACAAGGGGACAGGGGCATGGCTCACTGCACCCACCCGGCTGCACGGCTGTGAAGAAGCCTTTCAATCCAGCTCAAAGCATGCTGACCACAGATTGGCTTTTTGGTACTTGGTAGCTATATACACAATGTTGGCTTCAAAGAGGAGTTTTTTCCCTTACGTCTTTCTGTTTTTTACTTGGTTATTAAATACATGATATTGTTTATTCTGCCTTATTTGGGCATCAAGGGAAATGCTGCAACCTATTTGTGGGGGTAAACACAAAAACAAACATTTGCAGAAAGGACATTTGAGGACACCTGAGACTGTTTAACTTGTGCCTGTGACTAAGAGGAAGTGGGTTCTAACCTGGCTGCCTTTGATGTGTGGTGGAAAGGAGCCCTGGGCAGCAGGGTCAGTCACGCAAGGACATCTCTGGAGGCCCAGGCCACCCTTCCTAATTGAGCCCAGGAGACGGAGATGCCAGGAAAGGCACCTAGGATTGCTGCTCCGTTTCTGGCATCAGCTGCACAGGCAGCTGAGGGGCCCACTGGGCGAGGACAGTGGCCGATTGTCTGGCTGAAAACAAGCCTGTGGGATTGTGTGTCATGGGGAGGGATCAGCGTCTGATCTCCGGGGTCACCTGGAGTCCTGTCAGAGCTCTGCCCCCAGGTTTCCGGCTGAATGGCACAACAATGTTTACATCCCCCATGCCCCGGGGGTGGGTGGCCGCAAGACCCAGACGCCTGAAGGCAGAGAGGGCTCGTGTGTGTGTGTGTGTGTGTGTGTGTGTGTGTGTGTGTGTGTGTGTTGTGAGACCCCAGGGTGTGGGGCCCTGCTTGTTCCAGGCAAGCTGCGGACAGGTACACACCAACACACACACACCTGGGCCATTCTCCCTACAGGTACAAAGCCACTTCCCTGGAGGAGGCTTTATATATCTGCTGACCATGACAATGACAAAGACAATGATAAAGAAAACTCAGGCATGACTGGGCTTCTTTTCAAAGAAAATGAAGCTTATTTCAGGGCACCAACATCTCTCCTATAGGTCTCAAGCAGTCCAGCTCCAAGGGCCGGGAATCCTTTGTTTGTTGAGAATATTCTGGAATTTTTAAACAATCATTAGAGCCCAGATATAATGTTTGCAATGCAAGAACAGAGCAGAAAACACTCAATGTCGTGGAGAGTAATTATGTCTTCTGTATACCCAGGAGTCTTGGTTTGGGGGCATCCTTGGAGGATTCCTGCTACACTCAAACCCCCCACCCCACCCCACCCCACCCCGCCTCCTTGGGACCACAGTTGACGTTGCCAGATTAACTCTGAGTCCTAACAGATGCTTGGGGTTTATAGCTGTTGTTTCTGGACCCCAGACAGCCACTGGGTCTTTTTTACTTTGCTCCACCAGTCCCAGGACTTTTATCCGCAGAGGTACTCGTTTCTGTCATTCTCGGCTCATTTGGCGCTGCGTGCGCCCCTCCAGGTTGTGCCTCTCTCCTTGGCCCACCCAGGCCTGCCCAGCGCGCCAGGGGGAGAGATGGAATGCGGCCACCTCTGCTACAGCAAAGCCACAACCTCCCGGGGCTACCTGCGCGGCTCCTGCCTCGCTGAAACCGTAACCTGCCTCCCCACTCCCTTCTCCCCTCCAGAGGTGATCGCTGAAATGGCTGTCCGAGTTGTGAACTTTGGGGTGCTTTCTAGAACTTGGGTTTGCTTTTGCTCACTCCCTGGGTTCACTCTGTGGCCACACTGGGTCACACACCTTCCCTGGTCTCCGCTGCTATCAGCCCCCTTCCCTTTGGTCGCAGCGCCGGGACCCCGCCCAGTGTGGTGCGTTCTCCCTTTCGGCACGAACTGAACTACAAGTGAAGGCACGAGCCGGACGTTAGGACATCACATCTTCCATGGGATCATACTTGACAGGGCCCACCCGCGCAGTATCAAACCCACCACACGCACCTCCCTGAGCGCATGGCGTTAGCCTCCGCGGAAGCAGAGCTGCATTGCGCGTGCGCGGCCGCACTAGCCACTTGGGTAGGCAATCAGTGGACCACACGGTGACTTCCAACAGCGGCATTGGCATTCTTCACTTACTTTCCAGCTGATGATTCCCCAACGCCCACACCCTGTCCTTGAGGAGCAGCCCCTGAGTGCCCCTTCACAGACGTGAAGGCAGTGGATGCAGCCCTTCTCTCCCGAAAATAACACCAACGCCAACCCCAACACCACCGCTTGGCTTCGCCGGTTCCGCTTCCCTCTCTGGTTTCTACCCACCCATTCTACAGTGTAGATAGTCACAGCGCACGAGGGAAATTTACAGGAAACAGTGGTGAGTAAAAAGACAGAAGCGCTCTCCTCTTCCCAGGCCAGAGAGCCAAATCTGCCCCCTCACCCCAGCCCTCCGCTCCCCTCCCCCTGCTGTGCAGCCTGTCTCCTCCCAAGCTCTCAGAACCTGACCCCAGAGACCACCTTTCCCTCCAGTGAGCTTACCTTCTGCTTCTCACCTGGCTCCTTCCTGCGGCCTTCTTTGCACTCAGATTTCTCTCCATTAAAAAAACAACCAAACAAAAACCCAAAATACCAAAAACTTTCTTGTTCCGGTATCTCCCTCTAGCTCCAGCCCCTCTGTCCTTTCCTTGACAGCGTTTATCTGGAATTTGTCTTTTTGTGTCCCAGCTCCTTTCCCCAGCCATTGTGTGACTGCCTCTGTCAAATCCAACATTCTGACAAATGCCCACACCTGTTTCTGAGTGCTCTGTTGCAGTCCATTGCTCTGTTTGTCAGTTTCTGCACCACTAACACACTATTTTAATTACTCTGGCTTTATAAAATGGCTCAATGTCTGGTAGGGTGAGGTTTTCTTTGATGATGGTGGTTAAGATTGACTTAGCCATCCAAAGTCCTTTCCCTATGAATTTTAGAATAAGTTTCCTCAGGTAAATCAAAGAACCAAAAAATTTCGTTGGAAATACACTTATTTATTTTAAGGGAAATTGACTAGATCTATATATACAATGTTGAGGTTTTTCTATGAGTGAGCAGTTAATATCTATTTCTTTGTTTTTATTTCTTACGACTTTCAGTGTTTTGTAGCTGTCTCTATACATTTTGCACACTTCTGTTAGGTTTATTTTGTTAATATATGTGTGTATGTGTATGTTTTGCAGTTGTGACATTTCAAATGTTACATTGCTAGTTGCTTATGGCACAGTTTAAGAAACATTAATTTTTATAACTTTAGTTTGTATCCATACACCTTTCTTCATTGTCTTAATATTATCTTATTCATTGATTTTTTTGTCTTGATATGTCATCTACAATTTTGTCTACCTTTCTAATTCTTATTCTTGTCTTATTGCATTGTTTAGAAACTCCAGTACTCTACTAAATAGTAGTGATGATAATAGGCATTTTTCCTATGAAATATGTTGTTTCGATATCAGATAAGTTGTCTGCAGTAGGTTTTTGATAAGTACCAATTATTATTTTCATGACATTTTCTCCTACGGTTAGGTGCTGTAAATTTTGTTGTGAATGGGTTTTAAATTTTATTGAATGTTTTTTCTATATCTTTTGAGAGGTCTAAATAGTTTTGCTCCTTTACTATATTAATGAGATGAATTATACTAATACCTATATTGTGTCCTGATGGAAGAACTATCTTTATATTCCTGGTATAAGTCTAACTTGGTCATGACAAATTATTTTAGGACATTACTGGATTAGAATCACTAATATTTCCTATAAGATTTTTACATTTATACTTTTAAATGATATAGGCCTGTAATTTTCTTTTCTTATGCTGACTATTCAGTTTTTATTTTAATTCAGATTATATTTGCCTCAAAAATAAATAAACAGCTTTACTTATTTCCTATTATCTGGAAGAACCATAAAAACAGGGATTATCTGTTCTTTGACAATTCGAAAAAAATATACCTTAAAATATCACAGTGAGTTTGTAGATTGCCACTTGATTTTCTTAATTTCTACGGTTTAATTCAAATTTTTCATTACTTGTTAGTTTTGGCATTTTTATTCTGTATTTTTTTTGTTTTTTCAAAAATTTTGACACATAGTTGTTTATAATATCTTCCTTGATTAAAAAAATTTCTTTGGTATCTGAATTATTTCCCTTTAAATTGCTAGCTTTGTTTTTTGTACCTTCTTTTTCAGTTGATTTGTCCTGTCAAAGGATTTTTTAAAAAATATTCTTAGTCCTCTCAAAGAACTTTTGGCTTTATGAATCATCTCTATTACCCACTCTCCACCTGATTTTCATGTATTTTATTAATTTTTGCCCTTTATTTTTTCTAAGCTAATTTTTTCTATTTTCTGTTAATTATATTAAAACTGTAAGTCTTCCTCTAAGTTTTATTTTAGCTATATTCAATAGTTCTTGATAGGTAGTAGTTTTATTTTCATTGCACTACAAATTATAATTTCATTATGATTTCTTTTTAATACGTGAATTATTTAAAAGTGTGGTTTTTAGTTTTCAAACATGGAATGCTTTTAGCTAACTTCTTTTGTTGATTCCTAACTTTATTGTTTCATGAAAAGGGAATGTAGTCTGTGTGATGTTGGCTATTTGGAATTTGTTGGGACTTTCTTTGTGGCCAAATGTGTGATAAATTTTCATAACTCTTCTATGTGCTTTTTGTTTGTGGGATGCAAAGTTATATCAAACTTGTAATTATATTATCCTGTCTTCTACGCCCTTCCTTATTTTTTTGGTCTGGTTGATGTTTCAGTTTTTGAGAAGTTTGCTAACATCTACTACAATACGGGTTTGTTTATTTTCCCTATAGGTGTATCATTCATTTTTTCAGTATGAAATGTACCTCTTTGTCTTTTTTAGTACTTTGACTTTTGCTATAAACTTTGTGTGACATTAATATTTCTATTCTAGCTTTCCTTTTGTTCATATTTGCCCATTTTATGAGCCTGTCTTTCCATTATTAAATTGTAGGAGTACTTTAAGTATCCCGAGGACTAGTTCTTTATCAGATATGTTTTGGGAATATTTTATCCCACTCCTACTCATTTTTCTCACAGTGTCTTTGGATGAGCAGAAGATTCTAATTTTGATGAAGTCTAACTTACCAGTTTTTTCTTTTGCTGTTGTTGCTATCAGTTTTGTCTAAGAAAACTTTATGTACTCCAAAGTTCTGAAGATATTCTGTTTTCCTCTAGAAGCATCATGGTCCATTTTAAATTAATTTTTATGTATGGTATAAGACAAAGGTCAAGATTAATTTTTTTTCCTACATAAATATCCAGTAATTTTAGCACTATTTGTTGAAAAGATTTTCTTTTCCTATTGGATTGCTTTGGTACCTTTGTCAGAAATCAAATGACTGGATAAATGTGCGTCTCTTTTGAATATTTTATTCTGTTCCATTAATCCATCGGTGGATACTTAGATGAGTACTATATAGTCTTGATTACTATGGCTTGAAAACAAGCCTTGGAATCAGGTGGTATAAGTCCTACAACTTTGTTCTTTCCTCAAGATTTCTTTGACTATTCTAATTATGTGACATTTCCATATTCATTTTAGAATCAGCTTGTCAATATCTTTTTTTTTTTTTAAAAAAAAGCCTTCTGGAATTTTCTTAGGGATTGCATTGAATCTGTAAATCAATTTAGAGAGAACTGACATTTTAGCAATGTTGAGTCTTCCAATCCATGAAATTAGAATACATCTCCATTTAGTTAGTTCTTAATTCTGCTCAACAAAAAAGAAAAAGAAAAAGAAAGCAGAGACAAAATTCTTTTATCTCAATCAAAGCCAAATAAGCATTTAACAAAATTTAAAACTTATTTACATTAAAACTCTCAGTACAAAGCTAATTAAGGGATTTTCCTTCATCTGATAAAGAGCAGCCGTCAAAAACCCTCAGGGAATATTATACTCAGTGGTGAAAACCGAACACTTTTTCCCCAATGTCAGGAAAAGTGAGGGTCTCCTCTCTCAATTCATTCGTTGTACTGGAGAGCCTAGACATTCCAATAAGGCAAGAATAAGAGACAAAAAACATCAATATCATGCAGCTGACATGACTGTTTACATAGAAAATCTTAAAGTAATCTAGAAACTAACTACTAGAAATAATACATATATTAGCACAGTCACAGGGTACAAAGTTAATATAAAAAAATCAGTTGCAGCAAATAATTGGAAACTAAAATTTGAAATATAATTTTATATATAAAATATATACATATAATATCATCCATCAGAAAACTTAAAATACTTGGAAATAAATTTAACAAAACAAATTTAACAAAATACATGCAAGACTTCCATATGGTAAACTGTAAAATATTGACTTCGGGGAATGGCAGGTCTGCGGCATAGGCCAATTGCAAAGTCTCCCTGGCCCGCTCTGGGACCCTCCTTTTGTTGGCCCAGGTGCACAGCAGCCACTGCCAAATGGGGGCTGTATTCCTCCCAGAAAGCTCTCTTTGCCTAAATCCCCTTCTGCCTCTGTCAGGTGAGGAGGTGGCCCCCTCTTTGACTCCCCTTCCACTGTGGTGATCTCCTACAAATATATACAGTAGGTGCTCAATGCTTGCTGGCAGAATCAATGAATGAGTGAGGCATTACAGCTGAGGGAGTGGGGGTCAACAGGAAGAAAAAAGAGTTTACATTCCACAGACAAGCTGAGAGCAAAACTGTGTCGTCCTGGGAGACACATACACAGGCGTCTCCTTCTAGAACTCTCCCAGCAGCAGCCAGGAGCCTGCTCGGGGGCTCAGCACTGCTGCCTCTGTCGCCCACGTTCTCCCAGGTCCTGAGCGTCTGCTGAGAGATGCTCACTCAGGACCATCCACAGCATCAGAG
>CAUYRT010024209.1:0-24227 GCA_963574885.1 Lepilemur ruficaudatus | reverse complement strand
TTTTTCTTTTTTGAGACAGAGTCTTGCTCTGTCACCCTGCGTAGAGAGCAGTGGCATCGTCATAGTTCTCTGCAACCTCAAACTCCTGGGCTCAAGTGATCCTCCTACCTCAGCCTCCTGAGTAGCTGGGACTACAGGTGTATGACACTACGTCTGGCTAATTTTTCTATTTTTATTAGAGTTAGGGTTTTGCTCTTGTTCAGACTGGTCTCAATCCTCCCACCTGGGCCTCCCAGAGTGCTAAGATTACAGGCATGGGCCACTGTGCCTGGCCTCTATTGTTGCCTTTAAATAACTTCATTGTTTTCATTGTATAATGATAGAGTATTAGAGAATAATTGATATGGTTTGGACAATTATGTAAACATTAGCACAAGTTGGGACAGTTATTTTGAATAATGTCTATACCTAATCATAAATTAAAATACTGAAAGGAAATTACGTAAACATTAAGACAAAGCTGAGACAGTTATTTTGAATTATGTCTATACTTAATCATAAATTAAAATACTGAAAGGACATATAAACATGGGTTCTTTCTTTAATGCAGAACATTATAGGCTGCTTGACAGTGAGAAAACCACAGGTTTATCTGCAAAGTAAGTTGCAGTGATTGTTAAGGTCAGTGGTTCATATTTTAAACAATCTGAGCATGTAGTATGTGTTTACCAAGATAGTGTTTAAAAACATTCATAAATATGTATTTCCCGCGTATACCTATTAGAGAAAGTCTTGTCAACTTTCATGCACTTTTATGACAGATTGTTTTTCTTCTTCACACAAATGATACACGGCTGATTCAAAGCTCAGAACAGTTCAATAGCAGTTATATGATACCATGACAAGTTCTATCTAAGCTTGTTTAAAAATATTCCTCAGGGAATGCTTCAAAGAATGGCACAGAGTGACAACTGGAAGAAAACTGCTTTATTAATAGTTGGCAATTTTTACAAATTCCAGGCGTGTTACACAGCTTCTGCTCAGCCTAGCCATTTATTATAGTGAACATCCATCTCTAAAACAAGTGCTTAAACCTTATACATGTTAAATACTTTTCTGTCGGCTAAGTTTTATCTTAACTTACATAAAACAAATTGACATTAAACAAACAGAAGCAATGTGAAATATAAGAAATTATCCTCTCTGATTAAGAATTTAGTACTTCCTTTTACCAGAGTGGGACTGAGGTGGTTCCAGCTGAGGGTCTTCTCAACAACCCTCCAGGTGAAAGCGAACTTTTAATCTCCCAATTTTCCTTCTCTGCCTCATTCTTTCCCCCTTTCTTCCCTTTTCTTACCATCTATTCTGTTTTCTTTCCTGGGACGTTCTATTTCTCCTTCCTCTGTTGTTTCCTCTTCTCTTTTTATCTCTTTATTTCTCCCTCTTTGCATTTGCTTTCTTCCCTCTGTACTCTCAATTCTCCCTGCCAATGTTGAAATCATTACATGCTAATAGAGACAAGTAAATTGCAACTCCAAGGACATGACCTGATGTCTACAGCAGAAAATGTATGAATTACAAATTTTCCTGTTTATACAGGCAACTACAAGAAATTAAATGTTCACCTTTTGAAGTTATGCCTTCATCAGAGATGTTTTTACATAAAACCACTGCATGTGAAATGCAGAGTGGACAGGTCTATAACAAATTTGTTCACTTTTAAACAAAACAAAAACAGAAATACAAGACCTAAAGTTGTATTATACAAACCAATTCTTGGAAATTAGCTCATTCCTAGGATTAGCTCATTGAAAACAGGTATAGTTGGTGTATGGTTTGAATGTGTCCCCCAAAGTTCGTGTGTTGGGAACACAATGCCCGATGCAACAGCGTTGGGAGGTGGGGCCTCATAAGAGGTGAGTCGGTCACGAGGCTGTGCCCTCAGGAATGGATTAAAGTTAGCACCAGCTGGGTTAGTTATCCCGAGAGTGGGCTTGTCGGTAAAGCGAGTTCTGCCCACCCTTGCTCTCGAGCTCTTGCACTCTCCTGCCCGTACCCCTTCCGCCGTGGGATGACCAGGCACGAAAGTCCTCACAAGATGTTGGCACCGTGCTCTTAGACCACCCAGCCCACAGAACTGTGAGAAACATATTTCTTTTCTTTATAAATTAGCCGGTTTGTGGTATTCGGTTGTGGTAATACAAAATGGACTGAGGCAGCTGGCCTGCAAGTGTAAGCAGTCTGAATATTGAGGAAGCAATAGGTTTTATCCTGTTTATGTTAGCCCCTATAAAGCAAATATTGAAAGGAAAATATTATGATGTTAGCCTCTATATCTCCATGTGAACTAAAGTATACTATATTTTTACAAGGCATGAAATATTTAATTCTGTATCCTTTTCCCTCAGAATCTCAATATTTAACTGAAAAGGCCAGGTGCGGTGGCTCATGCCTATAATCCCAGCATTCTGGGAGGCCGAGGCAGTGGCTTGAGCTCAGGAGTTTGAGACCAGCCTGAGCAAGAGCAAGACCCCATCTCTACAAAAAATAAAAACATTAGCTGGCTGTGCTGGTGTGGGCCTGTAGTCCCAGCTACTCAGGAGGCTGAGGCGGGAAGACAGCTTGAGCCCAAGAGCTTGAGGTTGCAGTGAGGTGTGATGACTCCACTGCACTCTAGCCGGGGCAACAGAGTGGGACCCTATCTCAAAAAAAAAAAAAAAAAATTTACTTGAAAAGGTAAATACTAAAAATGTGAAATGAAAGGATACTACTATTGGGACTCAAGACATTATTTTGAAATAAGAAAAGTGATACAATTTGAAGTGTAATGTCCTAAAAAATTTATTTCAAATCTATGAAGACTTCTGGTTAGACATCCAATGTTTTTCTCATCACTACACAGGTCTTTCCCCTCTTAGAAAGACATTCAGTTAATTGATGATACATTGGGAAGTCATCATTATGTATTAAATATACTCTATTGGTTGTACTATAGTTTGGAAGCTATTTTATTAAAATACTGCAGTGAATGGCCTTACAAATGTTAAATAATGGAGTCATTTAAGCAAAATTAGCTCATAACATTTTTCAGTCCTGGATTAAAATGAATTTCTAGCTTATTTTGATATTAACATATACTATTTTGAGCTGGCTTAAATTATTTTTTTCTGTTTTTCCAATCAGGTTGATAGCACACCTTTTTTTTATTAAGAAAAAACTTTTTATTTGAAAATAATTCCAGCATACTGAAAGTTGCAAGAATAAGTACAAAGAACACCTATATGTCCTTTACCCAGGATCAGCTGTTGTTAACATATTACCCTATTTGCTTTGTTATTGTGCATACTATCTGTGTGTGTGTGTGTGTATATACAGACACATGTAAATTTTGTTCCTAATTATTTGAGAGTCAGTTGCAATATCATGATCCTTTGCCCCTCAATATACAGTTTGGATTTCCTAAGAATAGGGGCAGTATCTAACTTAACCACAATATAGTTAAAACTTCAATAAATGTATTGATATAGTTTTTTTTTTTTATCTAATCTATGCTAATCTTGTCTATAGACAATGTCCTGTTTAGCTCCCCTCCTTCACCCCCAACCTGGCTCCTGGGACAAAATAGGATAGGATGTTGCATCTAGTTTGCCATGTCTCTTTAAGTCTCCTTTAATCTAGAACATTTTCATAGACTTTCTTCGTCTTTTATGACAAAAATTCCTCATGTTAGGTTTGCTTGATGTTTGCTAGTGATTAGATTCGGGTTATGCCCTCCTGGCTGGAATATTGCATAAGAGACGATGTGTCCCTCACATAGTATCACCAGAAGGTCCACAATGTTTCTCTGTTCCACATCAGTGATGTTCATTTTAATCACCCAGTCAAGTGCTGCCTCTATGTCTCCATATTAATAGAAACTTTTTTTTTTCTCTTGCAACTAATAAACACTCTGTGGGGAGATGCATTGAGATTATGTATTCTTCCCTTTTCAAACGTTCTTCTAGATTTAGCCTACATTGATGATTCTTACTTGAACCAATTTTCTTTATGATGCTTGCAAAATGATGATTTTCTTTCCTTTTTTTTTTTGAGCAAGTCTAGCTCTGTCACCCCAGCTAGAGTGCAGTGGTGCATTATAGCTCACTGCAACCTCAAACTCCTGGGCTCAAGAGATCCTCCTGCCTCAGACTCCCGAGTAGCTGGGACTACAGGCATGCACCACCATGCCAGGCTAAAATGGTGATTCTCTAACTCTTGTTTTCTACATTTACAAGTTGGTACTTGACATTCTACTGTAAACAAGATCCCTCCTCTCTCCCTCATTTCTTTATTTATGGATTTATTAGTAGTATGGACTTAGGGAATTCCTTTTTCCTACCTATGGTTATAATTTATTATAGTCCTTACACATTTTGGTGTTCAAATTGTCCCAGAATTGGCTTGAATCCCTTTAAGCTGAATCCCGTATCTTTGTGACTTGGCCTCATCATTTTTGTGAGCACTTCCTTATCAGCTGTTCCAGGATCATCTTGTACCTATGTCCCCCACCCCCAGAATTGGTCATTTCTCTGAGGAACCCTAGTTCCTTTCAGTGGGGAATGGTATTAAAAATGAAGATGTAGGTGCTAGATATGTTCATTGCTATTAAGATATCTTTGCTTCTAGGGCCTTCAGCAGACAAAGCTAATAAATATATACATGTATGTACACATATATTAATACAAACATGTGCACATATACATGTACATATGTATGCATATGTGCATATTTCATGTACATATCTTAAAAATCATGAGTTCATCAGTACCTCTAAATCCAATCCATTGACACAGTGTTGTTTCTTACCTTCTGCCATTCCGTATTTGTGTGTTCTTTCTTCTATGGTGAGAACTGTCTCCCAACAGTATCAACACATTTATTCCTTTAATGCTATAATTTATCCAAAATAGTTTCAGTATTACTTTGCCCATACCACTATGATAAACAAACCTACAACAAAGTGTAGGTTTTGTGTGCAGTTTTTCTCGTACTCCACAGCATTGCACAAGACTGAGGATATATATTTGCAGTCAAATATTCTGCTTGTGTTAGTTTTTTTCTTTTCCCTTTCACTATGAATGTGGCATTCATTTGACATATAATTGATTTACTGTTTTGGTTTGCTTTCAGTTTTAGGTTTTTAATTTTTCCCCTTCCCTTCTTTGCTGATTTAATGTAATTTTAAAAATATGTACAATAGTGACATATTTCCAAGGTTCAAAACTGTACAAAAAGGTGCCGTCAGAAGTACCACTCTCTTATATCCCTTCCACATCCATCCCCTCTACTCTATTTTGTGGTTTTATCCTTTCTGTGGTCTTATCCTTCTTATGGTAAATATAACAGATACACGTATATTATTTCCCCTTTTTCCCCTTAACGAGAGCATTCTCCATCCTATTGGATTTTACTTGTAAACGTTATTTTTGTTTAACATTATCTTCTGGGAATAAATTTATATCAGCTCATAAAGATTGTCCTCATTCTTTCTATACCTTCATGGTATTCCATTTTGATAATGTGCCATAGTTTATTAGACCAATCTTCTGTGCTTGGGCATTTATGTAGTTTCCAATATTTCAAAATTACAAATAATGCTGTAATGAGTAACCTTGTGCATGTGCACCTCATATTATTGGAGGTATAAGTTCAGAATAAATTCCTAGAAGTGGGATTGCATGTGTAGTTTTGTTAAATGTTGCCAGATTTGCCTCTACAGGTGAATTCTCCTTCATTTTGCATTCCTATCAGCAATGCATGAACATGTCTGTTTCCACATAGCTTCACCAACAGTATGTTGTCAAGCTTTTTAACGTTTGCCAATCTAATGAATCAGAAATGATGTCTCACTATAGTTGTAATTTGCATTTCTTTTATTGTGAATAGTTGCTATAGACTGAATATTTGTGTCTCCCCCAACATTCATATGTTGAAATCCTAACGCTGAATGTGTTGGTGTCAGGAGATGGGGCCTTTGGGAAGTGATCAAGTCTTGAGAGTAGAGCCCTCACGACTGGGATTAGCACCCTTATAAAAGAAACTGGAGAGAGCCCCCTCAACCCTTCCACCATGTGAGGACACAGTGAGAAGATAGCTGTCCATAAACCAGAAAGCAGGCAAATCTGTTGGTGCTTTGATCTAGAACCTTCCAGCTTCTAGAACTGTGAGAAATTGTTGTTTATAAGCCACTCAGTCTATGTACCTTGCTATAGCAGCCTGAAATAGCCCTTATGCAACAGTAGTATTGTACTGTTGAGTAAGGGTCATTTTTATGTCCTAAAATTTTTTTCTATGTATATTTTTGTCTATTTTTCTTTGGGACTTTTGGTCTTTTCCTCCTCAATTTTAAAGCATTCTTTGTATATTACATTTATTAGCTCCTTACCTGTGATACATGTTGCAAATATTTTCTCCTGGTTTGCTATTTGCCTTTTGTGTGTGTGGGTTGTTCTTACATTTTTTTGACCATGCAAACATTCTTTTTTTTTTTGAGACAGAGTCTTGCTTTGTCACCCAAGCTAGAATGCAGTGGTGTCATTGTAGCTCACTGCAACCTCAAACTCCTGGGCTCAAGTGATCCTCTGGCCTCAGCCTCCTGAGTAGCCAGGACTACAGGTACATACCACCATGCCTGGCTAATTTTTCCATTTTTTGTAGAGATGGAGTCTTGCTCAGGTTGGTCTTAAACTCCTGACTTCAAGCAATCCTCCCACATTAGCCTCCCAGAGTGCTAGGGCTACACCGTGCCCAGCCCTGGACAGCCCACTCTTAATCAAAGTGAGTGATAATGTTAGGTAACATTTAATTTTTTTCTGGTATGCTTTAGTTTATATTGTGGAATAAATAAGAAATTTAAATGGCTGTGAGAAAGGAAAATAATGTTTTTAAAGTCATTTTTAGGTGTCATATGCTGTACAAAGTATTATTTTATTCCCCCCAAATCATGAAGCTATTGATTTGGCTTTCTACATAGATGGAAGAAGGGAGCATTCTTTCAAAAAGCTTAGTACTCCCATCTACGTAGCTTATGTAACTTCAGAAAAGCTTATGTAACTTCCCCGAGAACAGTTAATGAATAGAAAGAGTGAGACTCAGATCCTGTTCTGTGTGCTATCAATGTGCATTTTCTTTAAGTTCATTACCTACTAAAAACCAACAATGATCACCCCCAAGTAAAAAAAATGAAAATATGAAAGAATATATTGTCTTATTTGATTTTTAGAACTGTGAAGTCCAATAAGGCATGCATAGACTATTATTACACTAATTTTCAGATAAGGACATTGAGGCTCTAGAGAGGTTAAATGTTCCAAGATTATGGTTAATAAGCGTCAGAGTTGATTCTAGAGTGTATGGCCACTAACACTGCTCTTTTCAGGATACCACACCAAACCTTAAAAATTCAAAGGAAAACAACTATACCTCTTCTTATCAATCTTAGACTTGGATGATTTAAAAATTAATTTTTTTAAGTTGAACCGCAATGCATTGCACTTTTGCCCTGTGGTTGGTGGAAGCCTTTCATTGCTCTTTGAATCACTGGATCTCAACATTTCTGTACATTGGAATCACCAGGAAGCTTCAATAAATATAGACATCTGGGTTATAGCCCCAGAGATTTTTATTTAATTGGTCCATGGTGTGACCTGATCTTCCAAATCTTAAAAAACTACCCATGGTGCTAATGTGCACCCACTGGCCTAGGTGATGTTTAATGTACCTTTAATCTTAACGTTTTATAATTCTGATATTTGTTCCACAGTAGTTAAGAGTACAAACTGGGGAACTGACTGCTGAAGGTTGGATCCTTTTCCCCTACCTTTCCTCACCAAAAGTTCGATCTTAGGTAAATTATTCAATGTCTTTAAACCTCAATTTCTTCATCCTTGAAAATTGGCACAGTTTTGGTTACTTCAAAGTTAAAAAATTCTTTAATAAACTTCAAATAGTTAAAATTTTTAAAAATTAATAAACTTTATTTTTAGAGCAGTTTTAGATTTACAGCAGAATTGAGCAGGAAGCATAGAGTTCCTATATTCCTACTGTCCCCCTGTACACACAAACCTCCCCTACTATCAGTGTCCTGCATGACTGTGGTGCATTAGACACAATTGATGAACCTACATTGACACATCATTATCGTCTAAAGTTCATAGTCTACATTAGGGTTCACTCTTGGTGGTGTACATTTTATGGGTTTGGACAAATGCATAACGACATGTATCCACCACCATAGTAACATATAGAATATTTTCACTGCCCCCAAAATCCTCTGTGTTCTGCCTATTGATCCCTCCCTCTCCCTTAACCCCTGTCAACCACTGTTCATTTTACGTCTCCATACGTTTGCCTTTTCCAGAATGTCATATAGTTGGAATCACACAGCATATAGCCTCTTCAGATTGGCTTCTTTCACTTAGTAACATGCATTTAAGTTTCTTCTATGTGTTTTCGTGGCTCAAAAAAGCACAATTCTTTTTAGTACTGTATAATATTTTATTGTTCAGATGTACAACTGTTTATCCACTCACCTTCTGAATGACATTTTGGTTGTTTTCAAGGTTTGGAAATTATGAATACAGCTGTTATAAACATCTATGTGCAGGTTTTTGTGTGGATATAAGATTTGAATTCATTTGGGTAAATACCAAGGAACATGATTGTTAGATTGTGTTTAGAAAAACCAAAGGACTCCATCAAAAAACTTTTAGAACTGACGAATTTAGTAGAGTTGCAGGATACAAAATTAGTATATGAGCTGGGTGCAGTGGCTCACACTTGTAGTCCCAGCTACTCAGGACAGGAGGCTGAGATGAGAGGATTGCTCAAGCCTAGGAGTTCAAGACCAGCTTGGACAACATAGCAATACCTCATCTCTAAAAAAGAAAAAAAAAATCAACATATAAAAATCAGTAGTGTTTCTATGTGCTAATAGTGATCAATCTGAAAAAGAACTCAAGAAAGAAATCCCATTTATAATAGATATTAAAAAAACCCCTGCGAATAAACTTAACCAAAGATGTGATAATGTTGTTAAATCACTTAACACAGCCATGTACATAGTAATTGCTCAATAAATGGTATTTATTATTTTCTTTATGACCACCTTCTTTCTCCTTGTTATGCTGGTTTTGAAGGAAGGAGAGTGAATTTCAAATTAGAGGATAAATCATGGGATTTTTATCTGGTTTGTGAAATACCTGAAGTCAGTCTGCTTTGTCTCAACAGAACTTTGAACCTGTAGGTAGTAAGCAACAGAAAGTACCCACTGGGAGAAAGAAGCTGCCGAGACTAGAGGGAGGCCCGCTGCTCTCCTGGGTCATAATGCTGATGAAAAAGCATGGGAAGAAAAGTGACTTTGGGTTTTGGGGTGTGTGTGCGTGCGTGCTTGTGCGCGGGAGGGTAGAATGCCTGTCTGTTTAAGTGTAATTCTCTGTGTGTCAGAAAACATCATGAGAGGGGAAATTCCAAGGAATTAAGGAAATGAAGAAAGAGACTACATGAGAACGGTAGAGAAATACTTTTTTTGTTCTCTCTCTTGCTCCCTTTACCACCCACAGAATTTTGGCTCATTTTTGTGCACTCTCGTGTGCATATTGTTTCTTAGACATTGTTGGAAGAACTGGGGAGAATATGGACTTTTAAAAGTCTGGGATAGTTTTGAAACCACAGGCCTGTGTAACCAAACCAACTAACTTCCTTCCTCCTTTCCCTTCCCTCCCCTCCTCTCCCTCCTTTCATGCCTTCCTTTCATGAGAACCAGGCTCATTTAATACTCAAGATATTTTTTTGAATTAATATATTAATTAGACTTTGAGTTTACGGGGATTTTAAATGAAAAGACAGTGCTCACACCCTTGAGAAGCTCATGAATTTCAAGTTTGGGGACGCTACCGCTTCATTGGATTAACACCATAGTAGGCTCATTTTCCTCACTTACTTCACTACAGTAGTTCTCACACTTTAGTATGCATGAGAATCACGTGGAGGTTTTGTTAACACACAGACTGCTGGACACACCTTCAATTTCTGATTTAGTAGGTCTGATGCAGGCCCCAAGAATTTGTATTTCTAGCAAGTGATGCTTATGTTGCTGGTCCCAGATCATGCTTTGAGAACTACTGATCTATTAGGACAAGGGTGGGCAATCTTTTCATGTTGGAAGGCTGCATTAATTTAGCTGTAATCAAATAAATTTGACCACTTTCAAAAAACTTCAGTTAAGGCTGGGTGTGGTGGCTCACGCCTGTAATCCTAGCACTCTGGGAGGCCAAGGCAGGGGGATCATTTGAGCTCAGCAGTTCAGGACCAGCCTGAGCAAGAGTGAGACCCGGTCTCAATTAAAAAAAAAAAGTTAAGTATATAATTATAAATATTAATAAAATAAAGTTTTAAAAAATCTTCAATTAGATGTACTTAAAAATGTGCATAATTTTGTAAAAATCTGTGTACTTAATAATTTCAAAAAATGAAATAAAAACTAGTTGTTAATTTTAAAGTTAACCTTTTAATGACTTTGTTGTGGCTGCTTTTTGTTGGAAAGCATTTGAATATTTGGTTGCAGCATGGAGGTCCACAGTTTCAGTTGATCCTCTGGATGGGTATCAGTCATCCGTGACCTTAAGGGCATCTTGAGTTGGGTTAGGTAGGAGAATGCAGATTCACAGCAATAAGTGGTTGAAAAGCAAGAAAGTGTTTTCTAGGTATATTACTGAAGGTGTGGGTATTCTGCATTTTTCCATATTTCAATTGGATGTTTCTTAGCATCAAACAATGACTTTAAAATGTCATCTTCTGAGAGCTCAATCAATTCCATCTGTAGTTTTTTAGGTGCCTTGGTGATATCAACTAGGTGAGGCTGAAATGCTAATTTGAGTGTGATGTCATGATTCTCAAAGTCAGTGAACATTTCATTGTATTCTCCAATGAATATGTATATAACAGCTGTGTATCCTTCAAATGATTCACATATATCATTCTGCTCATTAATGACCTTTCCTAACTGGGGAAAATGTTCATCTGAAATTTCCTTTTGAAGAAGAATTGTTTTGAAAAAAGATAGTGTTTTTTGAAATGGTTGGCTTTTTTGCAATGTATCATATATTGACTTAGTTTCAACTTGTAAAGAAATATTCAAGTCATTTTGATTTGATATGATATCACGTAGAGATGTTGCATTCCTATAGAAATCTTTCAATAATTCACACTGCTGATTCTACATAGAATTTACGTATTCTTGCAGAGATAAAATTTTGACTAACACCTGTCCCTGGAATAGCCAACACACTTTAGTATGGTTCAGCAAATCCACACAGATAACCTCATGGTTCAACTTTAGCATGTTACAAAACCGAGGATGCTGTGCTGCATTTGCAGGGATATAATTAACAATACTTATAACTTGTTGCAAAGTGTTACTTAAAATAGTAGCTTTAGCACAGAGATTTTGCTGATGCTGATGTATTTCTTTTATTCTTAAATGAGAAAATCTGGATCTGTTAATATTTCTTTTATCTCTGTGATAAATGCTTCATGTTTTCCTGTCATAGAAGGTGTGCCATCTGTACATAGACTCACTAAATTTGCCAAATTCAGTCCAACTTCACGACATTTATCTTGAAAGTTGTTGAAGATAACTATTCCTCATGGTCTGTTTGCAAGAGTGCCCAAAGCAAACAACTCTTTGCAGCAAAGAAAATCTTCTGTTATGACCTGAATGAAGTATAAAACCTGTGCCAAATCAGTAGTATCAGCTAATTCATCCAAAGTGATTGAATAATATACATTTTCCTTTTGACGTATTGCATGAAGTATTAAGTTGAAGGCTAATTCATGCTGCCAATCAGTTATGGTTCTCCTTGAAAGAGGCAGGTGTTTGTATTTTGAAACATTATTGGGGTCTAAGCATTCTACAACTTCCACAATGCATTCTTTTACAATGTCTACATCACTGAATGGCTTCCCTTTTTCCCTGGGTACATAAGCTACATTATGAGTTGCTTCAGTGGCATCACTTCCAGGTCTTATTGCTGCTTGAAAGAATTGTCTTTGTTTTTGCTTTTCATCTTTTAATTTCTGCAATACAACCTTTTGTGCCTCTCCATCTAATTTGAAATACTTGTAGTATTTAGGAGTGTTATAATGCTAATGAGCATTGAATTTCTTTAATGTTGATATTGCAGCATCAGAAAGCAAGCAAATCGTCTTGTCTTTAGCAGAAACAAGATGATACTGCAATTCCCAGTCCTCATTAAAAAATCTGTTTTCTTCCTTCAGTGTTCCTCTTGGTCTTCTTTGACATGATGGGCAGTTAAGCAGACAGAATTAAAAAAATACTGTCAAGCTGTGCAACTATTTACAAATTCCACTTCAAACAGAAACACAGTGCACCATTATCAAAAGCTGATAACAGACTGGCGTACTCCACCCCCATAAACTCTCACCAACCAACCTCGTGTGGTAGTGGCACCAGTCAGGTTGGGGAAGTTAGAGCTAAATCATGAGCATAGCAGCCATCAATTTAGCCTTTATGGCTTACTAATGTTCTAATTATGCCGGTCAATCTGGAAGGATTATTTCATTGAAACTTATTTTATTTTTTGGTATTTTAAATATGTTCATTTTAAAAATAAAAATATAAAAGACCAAAATATGTTAATAAAAATAAAAGGATTTGTTCTGTCAAATTTGGATTCAGTCAAAAGGCCACACTTAAGGACCTAGAAGGCCACATGTGGCCTTAAGGCTGCAGGTTCCCCACCCCTATATTAGAATGAGAACCAATTTTCTCAGGGTCCAGTCAGGAGACAGAAACCATATTAGTTATTTGAACAGAAAGAATACAGTCTGAAAAATTTTAAACTAGGTGTAGAATTGTTAAGTAGGTAATAAATGAGTGTTCCATGAAGATAGCAACTGTGAGAAGCACCCCTAAGACTGGTGAGACAAAGGGGAAAATGATTGGAATTATTAAAACTGTAGAGGTTTAGAGAAGCTGAAACTCAGATCTCTGAGAGAGTGTTGTTCTGGTGTCCCGGGGGGTGGGCGTAGGGCTGGGTATAATGAAGCTGCTCTTGTAAGTGTTGGAAAAACTGCAAAGTGGGTTCATCTTTTGTTATAGGGAGATACGGCAAGTCTTGGGGTGAAGATGCAGGACTAGGGTGATGCTCACAAGAGCAAATAGCAAATAGGAAGGAGCAAGTTCCTCTTTCCTCCTTCACCAGTGCAGCGCCCTCTGTTTGTACTGTATTGCAGAGCCTAGCAATAGAAGCAGGTGGCAAAAAAAGAAATACGGTTTGCAGCAGCCCAGCTCAGAGGATAGTAGGTTGAGTTTGTTGCTGGGGAACATACAAAAGTACTGGAATACCAATACTTTGAACGACCGTGATTTTGGGAGAAGCTGGCCTTTTGGAGATAATTCATTAGGAATCAATTATAACTGGTTCAAAATTATAACCTTGAAAAAGAATAATAAAGCTGAGGACTAATATTACCTATTTCAAGACTTCTTATAAAACTAAAGGAATCAAGACAGTGTAATATTGACATCAAGATAAACAACATTTCAATGGAACAGAATAGAAAATCCAGAAATAGATAGTTGTCACACATATAATGACAACTGATTTTGACAAAGGTGCAAAGGCACTTCAGTGGAGAAAAGATCTATCAACATATAGTATTAGGAGAGTTAGATCTGTATGTAAATAAAAAAAAAACTTTGATCCATAGCTTGCATCATTAACTCAAAATGGATCATAGAACTAAATGTGAAACTTAAAACTGTAAAACTTCTAGATAATACATAGGAGGGAATCTTTGTGATCTTAATGTAGACAAAGATTTCTTAGATATAATACTAAGAGCATAGTTCAGGCCAGGTGCAGTGGCTCATGTCTGTAATCCTAGCACTTTGGGAGACTGAGGCTGAAGGATTGCTGGAGGTCAGGAGTTCGAGACCAACTTGAGCAAAGGAGAGGCCTGTCTCTACAAAAAATAGAAAAAAATTTAACTGGGCATCATTGTGTGGGCCTGTAGTCCCAGCTACTCAGGAGGCTAAGGCAGAAGGATCACTTGAGCCCAGGAGTTTGAGGTTGCAGTGAGCTATGATGATGCCACTGTACTCTAGCCAGGGTGACAGAGTAAGACCCTGTTTAAAAAATAAAAAATAAACCCATCAATACAGTCCATAAAAGAAAAAATTGATAAATTTGATTTCATCAAAATTAAAAACTTTTGCTCTTCACAGTCATTGGTAGGAGAATGAAAAGAAGCCACAGACCAGGAACAAGCATTTGTAGACCATATGTCTGATAAAGGACTTGTATACAGAATTCAGGAAGAATTTTTAAAATTAAATGATAAACCCAATTAAAACATGGGCAAAAGACTTGAACAGACACTTCACCAAGGAGGCTATACATACAGATGGCAAATAAGCACATAGAAAGATGCTGAACATCATTACTTATTAGGGAAATATAAATTAAACTACAATGAGACACACCAATTAGAATGTCTAACATTAAATATACTGACCATACCAAGTGTTGCCTAAACTGTGAAACAAGTAGAATTTTCATACACTACTGGTAGAGATATAAAACAGTACAACCATTCTGGAAAACAGATTGGCAGTTTCTTAAAAAGATAGACATAACACCTGCCATGCAATCTAGCCATTACACTGAGAGGTATTTTGTCAAGAGAAAAGAAAGCATATGTCCATACAAAGACTTGAGCCTGAATATTCAAATCAGCTGCATTTGTCGGAGCTCCAAACTGGAAATGACCCAAATGTCCATAAACAGAAGAATGGGTAAATATTGGTATATACAGTGGTATGTACAATGGAATACCACTCAGTAATAAAAAGGAATGAATTATTGATACACACTACAGCATCAATGAGTCTCAAAATAATTGTGCTGAGTGAGGGAGGCCAGACAAAAGAATGTAGACTATATGTTTCAATTTATAAAGATATTCTAGGAAGCGTGAACTAATGCTGGTGACAGAAATTATATCAGCAGTTGCTTGGGGATGGTGAGGGCAAAGCAGGGCAGGCGGAGGGGTAACGAAAGGGCACAAGGAAACTTCTGGAGTTGATAGGTATGTTCATTATGTTGATAATGTTCATTATCTTGATTGCTACGGTGGCTTTATAGGTATGCAGATATTTCAAAACATCAAATGATATAATTTAAATATAGTTTATTATATAGTTCATATAGTTATAGAGTATTATATAGTTATAGTTTGTTATATGTAAACTGTGCCTTAATAAAACTGTTTAAAAACTATTTTGTTATCACAGTGCTAAATCCAAAAGGAGAGTTCAAATGGGGCATAAGAGATTGTGTTTAGGCACGCCCACCTCTACCATTTAAGAGGCCTGGAGTAAAAATAAAAATGGAGGCTCCTTACCCATACCCACCCATTTTCCTTCCCATCCTCTCATTTCTTTCATGTCTCTGCTCAGTGGTACTGAGCGAAAGAAGCCAGACAAAAGAGTACTGGTCAGAGAGACCATTGTTTAGCGTAAGAGAACACCATCACTTTCTCCCTTACCTCGCTTTTTCTTTACAACATTTATCACTACCTCACAGCATATCATAAAGATATTTGTTATTCATTTATTGTTTTTCTCCCCCACTAGAATTTAAGCTCTATGAGGGCATGGACTTTGCCTCTTTTGTTTAATGATATAAATATTTATTGAGTAAAAGAATGAATCAATGCAAGAACAAATGGATGAATGTCTTCAGAGTTATGATTTATTACACAATATCTATATCAAAAGTGGCACCAGTCACTTCAATGTTATATGTTTGAACTACTATACTTGAGAGAGTAGGCAGCCCAGGAATTTTTGTGGGATGGGATTCCATGTACTGGGACTATCCTGAAGCCTTTTATGGATTGAAAATTTTCCCAACTTTAAGCATATTTGCTGGAACCCATTTTGATTCATTATCATGGATTGTAATGGCAACCAACTCTTATAATAAAAATAAATAGAAGTGGGGGCTGAGCAACTTCTGAAGACATTCCTGTTTGCTCTATAACTTCTCCTTAAGTAAGCATAAACACTGTCAAAGCAAGCTCAAGATGCTGATCCATTAGTAATTGCAGAGAATAAACTTAAGGCATTGAATGGATGACGTACTGAGTGATGAGACCTGACATGTATTATTGGGCAAAATCCCCCAACAATCAGGACATAACACTTTTAAAACCAGATTCGTTTCTTGAGGAGATTTGGACAGAGTGGTGGCAGCTAGGATAAGTTTCTATTCACAAATTCTTTAAACTTAACTGGATAATAGTCAATTTATTGTCAGAAACAGTGTTGGCATTTTATATTTCAGAACTATGATTATTGCACCAAAGTTTGAGATGAAAATGGGAAGGACTTTGAGCCTCCTTAAGTCACTGTCTCCTGTGAGTAAGAAGTCTCTCTGCTAGAATAGTCCTCTAGAATTAGTATTAATATTAATTCTTAAGAACCAGAATAGACTGGTAGAATAGTAAGCTAGAATGCACATTCTCTCACTTCCTATGGTGTCTTTGTTGTTATGTAGGTAACCTGAATTGGGATATATTATTTTACAGTCTTAAATATCATGTTCAGTTGAAGGATTCCAGATGTATCTCTAACCTCTACTCACATTTGAACAATTCCTGGATATGTTTGTGGGTGGTCAAAATAATATGACAACTGTCTTCTGAAACAACAACTTAATTGCTCCCTGAAAGAAAGTCTTTATGGACTGCTAACTTATATTGACAGATTGTGCATGGATTGAATTTCTCAAACAGATCACTTCTTTACACCCAGCCAAAACACTGAAAAAACTGAGATTCCCATGCAATTAATTGTGAAATTTGATTAGCCTAAAGAAGTAGGTCAAAGATATTTTCTAATATAAAAACCTATTGGGTTCAGAATGTAGATGTTATATTTCATGATATAATTTGAAATTTTTAAGGGCAATAGCTCAGGATATCCCCAATTGAGTTTGCAAGTTTATCTTTAGGGGAGCGCTCCTTCCAAAAAACAGAACAGATATAGAGTAGGGGTTCTTAATCCTGGCTCCACATTAGAACTGGCTGAGGATCTTTTAAAAAGTATTGATACCCAAGGCCAAGTGCAGTGACTTACACCTGAAACCCTAGCACTTCGGGAGGCTGAGCTAGGAGGATCACTGGAGGCCAGGAGTTGGAGGTTACAGTGAGCTATGATGGTGCCAGTGCACTCCAGCCTGAGTGGCAGAGGGAGACCCTGTCTTTAAAAACAAGCAAACAAAAAAACCAAAAAAGTTTTAAAAAGCCTCACTGGTCCAGAGGCTTTTAAATTTTTTGAGTTATTTTCTCGCAATTTATTATATTTCTTTTATTAGTTCATTCAGGCTTTCTACTTTTTATTTTTATTTCTTCAATTTTTTAAAAAAGGTTTATTACTTCAATAGTGAATCATTTTGAAAAGATAAAATTCATTTCTCTTCCTATAGAGAAGGGACAACAGGGGCTTGCCCCAGGATCCAGGAGAGCTGGGCAGAGGGTCACTCCCCTACTCCAGGGGAGATACCCCGCTGATAGGCCCCCAAGGCCTCCCCACCTCCACACTGGCACCTAAAATCTGAGGGACCCTGGGTCGGGGGCAGCACAGGGCATAGCCTGCTGCCATCTCAGCCAGGGAGTGGCCAGCTCAGTGTACAGGACCATGACAGTTTAGGCTGGAGGAAAAGGGCCTCTGACCTCCAAACCCAGGGCCTGTGTGGACCTCAGGGCACTCCAGGTCCTGCCAGAGAGTGTGGAGACCGTGGGGGCAGCTGCCCCAGGCATCCGGGCTCACACTGATTTTTGAGGCCGGGGCTCACTGAGTCCCGGGCCCCTGCCCTCCTGGCTTTGGCACAGGACAGCTGCACGCCCAGCCTGGGCGTCCAGGACTGTGCCCGGCCCCTAGGAGTGAGAGGCCCGTCCCAGTAGAAGAGCTACCGGGCCAGGGCTACAGGGTTTCTTCCTGATGAGAAGCGAAACCCTGAGAGGTGGCAGAAGTTGTCGAGAGCCTAGGCCCTGTGGCTAACGGGCCAGGCTCACCCAAGGGAGGGGACGCAACGCCCACAGCACCATGGGCAGGCCTGGGGGGGGGGAGTGTCCCGTGGAGAGAAAATTCCAGAACAGTGCTTGTTGATGACAGCCTCTCCCCGAGTCTCTTTAGCGACAGCTCCATCCCTGTGTCTGCACACACCTGTGCACGTGTGTACGCACAGTGTGCGCAGGTGTGGCAACTGGGGGCTCAGGCTTTGGGACCGGCAGAGAGAGCCCTGCAGGAGCCGGCGTAGGGGCTGGGGGCTATTCCGGCCGGCCGCTAGGCTTGGCCGACTCCCACCTTGGCTCCGGATCTGGTAGACGATGGGGAGCCGGAGTGCGCAGCCCCGGCCGAGGAGCACGTGCTGCGCGTGATGCAGACCGTGGGCATTGGCTCCAGTTGCGGGGAGAAGGTGCGAGCGTCCCGCCCTGCATGGTCCCGCCATGGGGAGGCAGAACGACATGCCCTTGAGCTGGGGTCGCGGGCTGCGGGCCCAGAGGGCAGCTGCCCCACACGACACCGTCCTCCGGGCCCCTCTCACCCCTTCCGCACCTTAAGCTCCCGGGCCAGACCACTTTTTAAGTCAACTACGTATACCTCTGGGAAATTATTAATATCTATTTTCTTAAGCCTTTCAATTTTATTAGCTTTGGATTAGATAAAGTTTGCTTAGAATTAAATAAAAGCTTTATACTTTTTAAATTCCCTGTATTATTTGTAAATTGTGTGGTTTTGCCTTGTTTTGTGTTGCTTTGCTTGATGATCGTGTCAGATCTTTTGACTATCTTACTGATTTTTATATTTAAAAATAAGACTCTTAGATCTTGTCAGATTTTTTGACTATCTTATTGATTTTTATATTTAAAAATAAAACTCTTTGTTTATAAGTTCTGTTTTTCTGTCTTCTCTAGTTATCTTATATGTGTTTTTATCTTCAGTATTTTCTTCCTCTTGCCTTCCTTAGGGATCTTTTTTATGTAGATTTTTTTCTTTAACTTCTTGATTCGAATGCCGTTTCTTTTTAAAAATAAGATATTTAAAAGTGTATGGTTTTAACTCTTACTACAGCTGTGATTAAATTCCATAAATTTTAATATATATTAGTCCAGTTTTCATTGTTAGATAGCCACAAATTATTTAGGGGCATTTTAGAATTGTCTGTTTAGAATTGTAAGAATATGTGGAATTGTCTAGATTTCTTCCTTTGAACTCTGGTTATTAATTAATTGTTTTCTTCATCTCTTCTCCCTTACCCCTTTTCCTCCCAGTTGCCATCAGAAAACGTGGTATAACATAGGAAGTTTCAGAGAATAATTTTGCAAGGTGGCAGTGGTGAAGGGTGGTAGGGGCATGGCTAGATGGTCCTTGTGTCTATGAAGCCCCTGACTGAGCCAGGGGGAATGGGAGAGAGGAGTCAGAACTTTTCTCTTCTTCAGAGCTACCACACTTGTCAGGCGGAGCTGGTGCAGTGAGCCATGGCTGTATTTTACATAACAGCCTACCACTGCTGCATTTAATGGAAATGACAGATTTCATTATGACAGATTTGTATTATGACAGATAATCTTTCAACCTAGAGCAGTTGTGTGTGTGTGTGTGTGTGTGTGTGTGTGTATGATAGAGGGTATGGGTTTATTTCCACAGGTACTTGGAAAAGGGTGTTCCAGGTATTGTAGGTGCTATGGTTTGAATATGTCCGTTTCAAAATTCAGGTGTTGTTAAAATGATAGTATTAAGAGATGGAGCCTTTAAGGGGTGATTCAATGGGATTAAGGCCCTTTTAAAAGAGGCTTCATGCAGCATTCAGCTCACTTTCTCTTCCTCTCTTCTGCCCTGTGAGGACATAGCTTATGTCCCATCTACCTTTCTGCCTTCTGCTATGTGAGGACACAGTTTTCCGTTTCTCTGGAAGATGTAGCAATAAGGTGCCTTCTTAGAAGCAGAGAGCAGCCTCACCAGATAACCAGACCTGCCAGTGCTTTGATCCTAGACTTCCCAGCCTCCAGAACTGTGAGAAATAAATATTTGTTCCTTATGAATTACCCAGTCTGTGGTATTTTGTTATTGCAGCCCAAATGGACTAAGACAGTAGGATAACAACTTATCGCTTTTAGCCTCCTTTCAAAAATAGGATGCCCTCAGAAAATGTTACTTTGGTAGTGGTGAAACAGGCAAAAAGCTCTAATAACCAGTCCTTTGTTATTAGTCACCTCCATGCAGCTGAATTTATTTTTTGTTTTGTTTTTTGATTGAAATGGGATCTCTCTTGGTTGCCCAGGCTGGTCTTGAACTTCTGGCCTCAAGTGATCCTCTTCTCTCAGACTCCCAAAGTCCTGGGATTACAGGTGTGAGCCACTGCAAGCTAGTGCAGATGATTTTAAAGTCGGTTATCTTCTGTCTAAGCTCTAGAGGTCTCCCCTTGAATTTTCCATGTGAACTTCAAACTCATCATAGTCAACACAGAACCCACCACCTTTCTTCCCAGGCTCCCTTCTTCACTTCTATTTTTTATTTTGGTGCTTTCCACCACCTAACCAGTATCCAAGCCAGAAACGTCCCACATCCTTCACTTCTAGGTTGTGCAGAGTCTTAATGTGTTTGGATGCTGTCCACTCCTCTCCATCCTCACAGCCATTGCCTTAGCCAGTCTTTCACTTGTCTGAATTATTATGGCAGCCTCCCACCTGACTTCCTGCCTCTCATTTGGTCCTACATCAAGCCCATTCCCACAAAGTTACCAAAGCAGTCTTTTTTTTTTCCTTTTTATTTGAGACAGAGCCTCACTCTATTGCCCAGGCTAGAGTGCAGTGTTGTCTTCATAGCTCAAAGCAACCTCAAACTCCTGGGCTCGAGCAATTCCCCCACCTCAGCCCCCTGAGCAGCTGGGACTACAGGTGTGTGCCACCACATGCCTGACTAATTTTTTGTACTTTTAGTAGAGTCAGAGTCTCCAGCTGGTCTCAAACTCCTGAGCTCAAGCAGTCCTCCTGCCTCGGCCTCCCAGAGTGCTAGGATTAAAGATGTGAGCCACCAGGCCTGGCTTAGAGCAGTCTTTCTAAAATGCCAATTAGATTTCACCACTCCTCACTCCACAGGCATGAAGTTCACATTTCCCAACTTAGAACAAGCCCTTCAAGGATTTGCCTTTGCTTGCTTCTCCATCCACAGAGCTCACCACTTGCCATTTTACAGCATTCTCTCTAGTCAGGTAGAACCACCTGAAGGTCGCTAAAGGTGTATTTTGAATACTAATACAAAAAACCTTTATTTTGAAATAATTTCAAACTTACAGAAAAATCTCAAGATGAGTACAAAAACCTCTCATATATTCTTCACCTAGTTCACTAACTGTTAACATTTTATCACATTTGCTTTCTCATTCTACCTATATACATAGTATTATTTGTTTCTGAACCATTTGAGAGTAAGTTGTAGACATTAAGTCCCTGTATTCCTAAATTCTTCAGTATGTATTTCCACAGAAGAAAGGCCTTCACTTATACAAACTCAGGGAAGTTATCACAGTCAAGATATTTAACATTGATAAAATGGTGTAACCTACTTTACAGACTTTAATCAAGTTTCACCAATTTTTATAGCAATTTTTGTGTGTGCACCCTGGCATCCCTCCTTGCATGTGATTGTCACGTCCCTGTGGTCGCCTTTAATCTGGACAGTTAGGTTTTTTGATGCCTCCATGGCTTCTCTCAGTCTCTTCTGGCTACATAGAAAAATTTTCCCTCTTTCTTCATCCAGTTAACTCTCACTTTTTCAAATCTGGCACTCACAGCCACTTGCCCAGACACGCCTTACCAGACCTCCCAATCTGATTTTCTCAAATCTCTTTTCCTGTTGCACCGCATGAAACTTTCGTCCTTGCTAATCATACTGCTTTTCTTATCTGATTTGTAAGCCACTCGAGGATAAGGATCAGGCTGTATCCAACTTTTTGTCGCCATTGCCCAGCAAAGTGTTTGACGTAAAGTTTGAGCTCAGTACATGTATTTTAAATATTTGAATAGGTGACTGCTCCCATGAATGATTGTTTAACATTTAGGGTTAATACCCCGATACCCAAAGAGTTTCTTCAGATTGATTAAAGTGTGGAAAAATGGGCTGGTAGGAGTGTGAATTGCTATCACCTACCGAGAAGGTAAGAGGCAGTATCTAAAAAAATTAAAAATTTAATGAATGAAAAATTGGTGTTTTAGATGCTACATCCTGTGCTGAAACAAGTGCTAGTAATAGTATTAGTTACTATAAGCATACAAATGCAAGGAAGGTTTTTTTTTTGCTCCCCAATTTCCAGAATGCAGAAATTTTCTTGTAATGTCATTTATTGTAATAAAAAGTACCAGAAACACTTGAAATGTTCATCAGTAGAAGTATAGTTGACTATATTATGGAATATTCATTCAGTTAAAAAGGAATGAATATTGGGTATAGCCATATAATAAAATGGATGAACTATAGCTATCATGCTGAACAAAAGAAGCCAAACACAAAAGGATGCAAACTTTATAAGTTGTCTGTAGGAAATTATAAAAAAAGGCAAAATCAGATCAATGGTTAATTTGAAGCTTGGGGGCAGGTTTGACTACGGAGGGGCATAAGAGAACTTTCTGCATGGTAGAAATGTTCTGTATCTTGTGATAAGGGTGTCAGTTCTATAGGTATATGCATTTGTTAAAACTGATTGAATTGTATACATAAGGTCTGTATCTCAATAACAGTGTTAATTTAAAAATGTGGGCCGGGCACCGTGGCTCACGCCTGTAATCCTAGCACTCTGGGAGGCCGAGGCAGGAGGATTGCTCGAGGACAGGAGTTCGAGACCAGCCTGAGGCAAGAGTGAGACCCCGTGTCTACTAAAAATAGAAAGAAATTAGCTGGACAACTAAAAATATATAGAAAAAAATCAGCTGAGCATGGTGGCGCATGCCTATAGTCCCAGCTACTCGGGAGGCTGAGGCAGGAGGATCACTTGAGCCCAGGAGTTTGAGGTTGCTGTGAGCCAGGCTGACGCCATAGCACTCACTCTAGCCCGGGGAACAGAGTGAGACTCTGTCTCAAAATAAATAAATAAATAAATAAATAAAAATAAAAATGTGCATAGCCCCTGAGTTAATTGCTCTCTTTGAGGAGCTATATCTTATGATGTAGCCCCCAACTGCCTGTACATAAGGATATATGTTCAAGGAAGTTTGTTGTAATAACATTTATTATAGTAAACAACCCAAAACTTGAAAACATCCTAAATGTTCATCTCTACAGAAATAGTTAAATATATATTGATATAATCATAATGGAAAATGATACAACTACTTAAATAAGTACAGTCTAAATGTACTGATCTGGAAGAATGTACATGATATATTTTTAAGTGAAAAAATACAAAATGTTCAATAGTGTATAGTATATTATGTTTATAAAAAGTAGGAAAACTTTTCTGTATAATTACACATGTTTGTATAGCATACGGAGAAAGGTGTGAAAGAATTCACAGCAAACATAACACAGAGAATCTGGTATTTCTGCAGCGAGTATGTACTATTTTTACAATGAAAAGAAACCCACTAAAATAAATTTATTCACAAAAAATTCATGCAAGCTGAGTAAACCCCAAAAACAAAAACTAAAAAACAAACCACTCCTTGTTTTTATTCTATACTCTCACAACACAGAACACTTCTGTGACCGAAATGCATGGGGTTTCCCGCACACATATCAAGCAAGCAATCAGTTCTGCAGCAGATACCACCTGGGGCTTCTGCTTTAATTCAATTCTGACACTATCTACTTGCAGGTAGCACAAGTTGAGGGTTCAGTCCCATAAGACTGTCCCCACTTCAGGTGCCAGTCGCAAGTCTGGGCTTCCAGAATGTCTGATGCCTGGCTATAAATTGGGGTTCTTATACCCTCTTCAGGTTTGATTAATTTGCTAGAGCGCAGGACTCAGGGAGATACTTTACTTACATTTACCCATTTATTACAAAGGATATTTTACAGGATACAAACCAATAGACAAAGAGCAAGATACATAGGTGCAAGGTCTAGAGGGGTCCTGAGTGCAGGAGCTTCCATCCCCGTGAATTTGGGGTGTGCTGCCCTCCCAGCATGTGGATGTGTTCTTGTTCACGAACCTGAAAGACCC